>JALPQI010002612.1:0-99147 GCA_025490895.1 Thaumatotibia leucotreta
GTACATGATTAAAATGATTGACGACTAATGATTAATAATAAACAATAAAACTATTTCGGATCACCCTAAATGGAGCGTGACGTCAAATTGATGTCATCGGCATGAAAGTTATGGGCCCTGACGATAAGTAATAAATGTATGAGAATCACAGATTCGTTCGAAAATTTACGTGTCTATTTCCATGCATTGTTATGGTTACGTGACTTATCGGTTATCGTATACGATTTTAGAATGGCATCTTGGCTAGGCCTGCATATTAGACAATTCAGATTACTGAATCGCATTAGTAGATCGTGGTAGCCCCCTGTTATTAAAACAAAAAAATAACAAAAGCTTACTTTGCGAATAATGAAGTTGTCGTTGTGTACAAGTCGATTGGTGAATTGAATTGCAAAATCGGATACAGAGCCGCAACTGAAAATAAAATCATTGACGAAGCACAGTGCCTGATGAATGTCCTCTTCTCATGATTAATGAAAGCCGGCTCAACGTTCGGTTGTGTTGTGATGCAAATCACCGAAGTCGATGACTGCCCTGCACACTACTACTGGCTCACTGATTTACGGATTAGTTCGCGTCAGTTAGGATATTCATGTCAGCTCTTCGGGATAGTTTTAACAGTAATTAGATCACTGAAATAACACTATGATTATAAACATACGCCGTATAATAATTTAATTACGTCTCGACGCTTCAAACACTTTACAGGTTTTGTGGTCTACGAGTGACTGACAGTGGAGGAAACATATATCTATCTCCTTCAAAATAAGACAATAAGTAGAAATCTACCCGCCTACAAAATATACTAAACCAAAGACCATAATTACAGGCATACATTTTCAGGGCGGTTGTATATGTACACACCGGACGGGTTAATTAAGCTAATTACTCATTACAAGTTTAGTATTGTTAAAAAAGACAAAAGTAAGTAAATAATTTACTTACTATACACTTCTGACCTGAGAAAAAATCCCTTACTTTGTACGATAGTTACAAAGGTATCCCAAATTTGGGAACGGCAAGAATCTCAGCGGGACATTTCATTCTTAAAACATTTTTAAAATTAATACAATTATAATAATTCATAGGGAATTTTAAATAATATTGCACAATTGATACTGCCAATGCTAAATATCCCAGCACCGTCTAACCCATCAGTCTCAGAGTCCATGTCTAGCTTGTTCCTTTATTTATGGTTTAAGAATTTACAGCGGCCCTACCGCGAACTCCGATATTCGTAAAATTCGAAAATCTGTTGCTGTCACTCCAATAAAGGCGTCATTAGAGTGACGGAGACAAATCCTTCTACAAATCCGATTAGGACTCAGCGAGGCCGCTTCAGTCCTCAACCATAAACCTGAAGCTAACAATAACACTAAACTAACTTAGGTGCTAAAGAGAATATATGCTCGATCGGTGTGTGGTACAGCCTATTCAAACAGCTCGGAATGACTGGGCGTTGCGCCGCCGCGGCCCGTCGCTGATGAACCGTTTCAGCGCAGGGTTAACCTCTGTTTACCTGCCACGGCCTGCTCTGTCATCTAACGACGCCTATATAACAACGTTCCTAGGATGTGGTCATCAAACTGTTTTGATTGTTCTGATTTCCTTGCATTCAAGAATTTTTGCGAGAATGATGGTACCTTTTTTTGTCATGAATGAGATAAACGGAACAGTTCATTGGGAACGTAACTATAATAAATGAGAAGAGTACGCCATAGCTTTTTATGAACGGGATGCAGGTACTTAGCGTAATAAATAACGAGCGTTTCACTACATGTATGCATGTGTATATTGCGTGTATATTGTTAACCTCGACCGAAATAATAAACCGTACAACTTGATTCCTAATAACCGCAAGATTGCATTAAAAATAACTATCATCCGATTTATAATTCGTGCCAAAAGTTTTACGGACAACGGCAAAAAAAAATATACCTTTATTAATTACAAATATTGGACTCCAAAAAACTAGAAACTAGGTAATTGCCCATAATCGCCACGATGGGCAAGCGGTTTGGCGATCGCAGTAATGTGTCCACTATGATGACCCTGCTGCCCACCATCAATCTTTTATCAAATTATGGTCAGTGACACTTCAATCCCTTAGTCGACTTATACGACACCCACAGGAGGAGTTGGGGTGGTGACAAATGTATTCTTACTGCCGTCACCACACGGCCGACGCACTATACAGACGTATATGCGCATTTAAATCAACAATTGTTTTCCATAAAATTGACTTACATAGGTGGATGTAACAAATAACCCAAGATGACCCACTAACCCTTTCACAGCTGACATAAAAGAAAAATTGAACTCTAGCTTGTTATGAATTGATTTAAAGATCACAACAACGATAATGACGAGTCATATTCGGTTTCGGCTGTGAAAGAGTTAAACTAAGTGTGCGATTAAAACACTCGCGGATATTGTAACGTATCGACATCAATTGAAGATAATTCTTTGCTTTCATTCTTTTTGTAGGCGTTCGATTTAAAGTATCATGACGTCGCCGCGTACCACGTGACCTACAATTGTACGTCAGTGTTTTCATTTAGGATACTATGGAATTAAACAGAGCGGGTAGAATTTCAACCAATCAGATTCGAGCTAGTTTGTTGTTAGCCAATGGTAAAAGATGTTCAGTATGAGGTGATTCAAAGACGTCGAATGAACGAACAATTGAGGGATTGAGAATGAGAGTTGAGAGAATCTGACTTAAGGGAGTGTAACAGGTATTCGAGGCTTTTTCGTCGGCAGAGCGTCGAGTCGTAAGGAAGTCAGTGAGTTTAGTTCGTAAGGCATATCGTGTCTAGAATTGTTCACAGATATAGCAGGCAGGCTTTACGGCAGCGGAGGCATAGGGCGAGTAACACCATTCCTGGGCGTGATTCGAAGATAGAAATGCAGTACCACCCGGCATTGGGCGCACAAAGGATGCACCACATGGATATGGTACGTCGCCTCTGGCATACTTTATATTTATAGGAATCGCTTTGTGAATTGTAGAATAATAGGTGCATCGAATCATACGGGATTCCAGCGATATGTTAGAAAGTGGGTAGATTCAGATTCTGTTGAAAATTAAATGGATACGTTGTTCTTTGCAGATGGGCGTGCCCGAATACCTAGTTTCTATTATGCGTGTTCAATTGTGCTAATCGTGTTTATTCATAGTCTAAATATTGAATAGTTATTATTCCGACATACTTTCGACAATGCTAGAATTACTAAGTGGTAACGAATCGTACTGGTTGATTAGTGACTACTATAAGTTTACGGCAAACCGACACAGGGGCGAACGTAAGTTATTTAATCTTAATTTAATGAATTAGTTTTAGCTTGTAGTTGGGGTCCGGCTTGTGTGGGGACGTCTGGATACAGGGCCCGTGTCTGGATAGTTTTCATGCAGATTGGATCTTAAATTGCAATCTATGACAGGAATATAATGATAAATCATTGCTTGTGGTCGTGCGTGTGTCCGGTTGATTTAAATTACTTAACTTGCTTTATAATGTTCAGCGTAACGGCAATACGAAGATAATCGAGTGACATTTTAATAACGTAACATGTTTATCTAAATATTTTCTGTATTCATTATTAGGTTGCCGTATTCTTTGGTCGACAGTAGTAGACCAGTGGAGCGCGCAGCATTGGTTCATGTAGGTTGTATAGATGCGCCACGTGTTAACACGTTCAATGCGGTAGGGGTCTTTCGACCTCTTACAAGGTGTGGTTAGTTACGAGTTAAGCCTATTGCATCAGTGTTCAAATATGATACTTACAAAGTGAATAATTAAATAAACTGTTTTATAATGGTGTTTTATAAATACTTTGATTCATTAATATTTGATTATTAGATATAGTGTTTCCCTTAAATTTGGTTAGAATTCAGTGCCATTCTACTCCGCTGTGAGCTTGTGGTATTATTTTAGCACACTATTATATTTAATACGTTCACTGCGGTTGGGGGTTGGGGGACTTTCGATCCCTTACAAAGTATGGTTAGTTGTGAGCTAAGGTAATTGCCGCAGCGAAGATGTTAGGATGGCTGCTTTCCGTATTAGATTATAGCTCTCATCATATTGTACAGTGTATAAATGTTGGTAGGTAACTAAATAAATATTTCTCATTTCCGGTTCATGTCCATCGGCGAGAGGCCATATCATCCAGGGATGAAGGGTGTGGAAATGCGGAGTCGACACTACGGGAACTGCTTAGTACCTGCAGTTACATCAGCATCTAATACTTCGTCGGTCGCAAGTGATGCTCAAAGGCGTCAGCCATTTTGTCTTGACAGGACTCCGTTGAACTGGTGTGTTGCTTCTGGTTTATTTAATAGATAGGAAAATCTACCCTCCAAATTAAGGTTGTGCCATATTGAAAAATAATTCTAAACTTAAATATATTATATTAATGTTACGGAGAGCGGGCTAGGATCTATTTTAATTGAATACCACTATTTGATGATTTATTGGTTAATTATTTAGAGTTTATACTTTATTGGAAAAATTATCGATTAAACAGAATATTTCTTGGGCAATAATTGCTTGATTGGTTTTAGTATTTGAATTACTCTTTTAGTATTCTTCTATTATTCCGTTCAATTATAATCCGCAATCAAAATTATTAACTTCTTATGAATACCTCTTATAAACATGATCTTTTCTACTTTCCGGTGTTTCGTGCGTACGAGAGAGAGGGCGCCATGTACAGACGACATCACGACATCACGACACCGCTACACGCGTGCTTCGTGTTGGGTCGGCCCTGCTACTCCATTCATAAGGGTGCCATATACAGCGTCTGCATCTCGGCGTCACTGCTCGCGTGCTACGTGTTGGGTCTACACTGTTATTCCATACATTATTATCGTCCATTCAAGCGGATATACGTTTCATTTAGAATTAAGGGTATTACAGATTTAACATCTACCGTACGACATATAACTGCAGTTGATATTTTAGTTGTCAATCGTGATTGAGAATCTAATATAATACATAATTATATTGCTGTTTACAAGTTCTAGATTGACAACGCACTGCTATTTAATATCTTATATTTAATGTCATAAATATTGGGCTATGATCAGTGCATCCATTTACTTGATTTATCTAGATGCGGCTCTTTGCTAATGAATCACGCAGTAATTGAAGTCACTAAGTAGAAATAGTTGATCCATCAATAGTATATTAGAAACTATGAATGCGTGATTCATTACAATGATTATAAACTGTATATCACGTGTGCGTTATGGATTTGAGACTCTTATAAAATGATCCAGATTTTAATATTTTAAACTTATTCTAAACATTTAAGTAGGTATATATTACCCTACTGTCAATTAAAGCAGAATTACACATTTCTAAACTACTACATCATATAACGGAACGTATTTATAAATTCACAGAATTGATTAAAATGCTAAAATTATTATTTTGAATTGGAATTGACCGCGTTTAACAATAAAGTTGTAATTAATGGAATTGGGCTTACGTATCTTTGATAATGTGATTCGTTTAGTTGAGAGATGTGGTTCTAGTAACTATTATGGAAATATTAATATTAAATTTAGTTAAACTCTGCTTACGTCCGGGATCGAGGTTCTCATAAGTCACCTAATTTGTTAGGGGACCACGAGTTTCATGGTAGAACTTCGTCTTTGATCGATGCCCTCGCGTAATCTTTGAAAAGGGTGAATCGCTTGGGCTTGTAATTTATTTACACTCGCGAAATGGACCGCTTGGCTAGAACTATTCTGGCAAGACGTCCAAATAGCATACGATAAGACATCTGTACCCTTGTTTGCTAACATTTGTGGTTAAAGACCCCAATTATATATTTACATACAATCTAATTTTTATACTATATGGGCGAGGCTGCAAGTGCGAAGCTCAACGATCTTACAGACTATTGACTTAGTTGTCTCATGCTTTCGGGCTGGGCTTGCTACCATGGAGCTTGAATAATACTGTGCATTGATGTGCAATTCCCAGTACTATGGTCACACTTGGTTCTTTTATATGTAATACTACGAGTTCTGAATTGCCTTCTCTAAATGTCAAAGAGGTAATATATACAAGGGGTACCTTTGTAGTCATGCAAACAAGTATAATTCATATTGAACAATAATTCGGTGCTTGTATTAAGTGTTCAAAAGATACACAAATCTATATATTATATATACGTATTCTTGCTATCTCAACTAACTGATTCCATTATCATTGTCATTGTCATGCCCACATCGACTCCAGATTATTATAATTATGACTCTTCTAGAAAAGAGTATTATTATTACAAAATTATACATTAATTTAAAAGAAGTATATTATCACATTCTTAGTTAGTCTCGGAATTTGCATCTTCGGATCTATTCCTAGCGTTTGGATATTCTCAATGCTAGTCTGTTGACTTACCTGAGGGTTTTGCATCGGTTTGCAACTCTAAATACCCAATATGGATAGTATAGAATCGGTCCACGCTGAGACTCGTTCAGACATTACTCTTGTCATGCGTGTGTTCATCAACACAGTATAAAACATAAGCGTCATTTAGTTATAAGTTAGTTTTAAGTGGTTTAGTATTAAGGTACTGATTCATCGTTATTTCTGCGTTCACTTCAGCTTTGCCTCGGCTTGCTGAAGACATAATAATGTTATATCAAACATAATATTTCTGAGTATTCTTATAGAATACTATTACATAAAAGTGGTTGTCTCATAACGCTATGGGACTTATCTAATCATACGGCTTACATATATATTACACATTAACGTCTTGTGAGACATATTGTCATATTCTTATTCTCAAGTCTCTGAATTTGTATCTTCGGATCTTTTCCTAGCGTTCGGATATTCTATACAAGTCCATTGTTATACTCGAGGGTTTTGCATCGGTTTGCAACTCTAAATACCCAATCTGGATTGTATAGAATCGGTCCACGCTGAGACTCTCGTTCAGACATTGGCCAACATAATGACGTGTGCGTTTGGTTAATATATTATACGAGCGGCTTATAGCTGATCATAGGCAGCTATTTTATTCTTACAATAATCAAGAATAACACTGTATTAGTAATGTAAGACTAAGCGTGGTTTATAGTTGATAAGTTAGTTTTAAGCGTTTATCATTAAGGTAATTCATAAACTTTAAATCCAATTTTTACAACTTTATCAATTTATATCTTTTAAACTACTCTTCATAATCTTAACTTAATTTTCTGCTGTTACATTCTAAATCTACACTTGACATATATGGGGTATCATATACAGAGTCTAATTTGTAATCTCTTTTACTTATCTGGATCATTTTATAGGCGTTATCTAATCTTTGTAGAGATAATGTTTGACATTTAAAATATTACTTTCATCTAGCTAATATTCACTGCAGATATTATTATTATTTAGGTTTGAGAATTTTAGAGTGTTTAATAATATTCACTTATTTGTCCTAATGTCCTAATGTCTAATGTTTTAGTTATCAAGCTTTCTAATTACTT
Source organism: Thaumatotibia leucotreta (assembly GCA_025490895.1). NCBI lineage: Eukaryota > Metazoa > Arthropoda > Insecta > Lepidoptera > Tortricidae > Thaumatotibia > Thaumatotibia leucotreta. Next base: position 7,502 of record JALPQI010002612.1, read on the forward strand.
CACATTTAACTCCTTGTGTAGAATATTCAAATGGTTTTGATATTATTGTGTTTGTTGGAACATATTTCGGACATAGACTTTGTAACATTTCTCCTACCTCAGAGGATTTGGGTTATTGCTTATCATAATGTTGTCCAATTTACCACTAGATGATCATGCTATTATCAATATTTTATTATATTAATTTCTATTTTTGTGTGTGTGTGCAGGTTAACCTTTGGCGTCAGGTTTTTGTACCGTCATGTTTTCCTGACTTAGGTATTTGGCCCTAGCAATCATGACGGTGTATCTCATGAAGTCCTAACCAGACCAAATGAGATACAGAGCTTGTAGAGTCCTTAGATTTAATTGTAAAACTAATAAGAAGTTTTAAATTAATAAATATTTTCTTTTTCCTCTCTATACCTTGTTTATTTTATACTTTTCCCTAAACTTTAGATTTCCCTATTACAGAGCTTTATTGGAGCTTCATAGTTTTCACATTTTCAGTAATGAAGCTTTTAGCCCATGTAGGATGTTACAATATTACGCAAGATATCGTATTCTTCATGTCTGTTTTTTGTTTCAGGACAATCAGCAGATAATTATCAACTATATTTATACACATATTCATATATTATACATACATATTTAGTGTTAGGAAAGTTATAGGTTCACATTTAACGATCTAATAGAATAGCGTAAATTGTGGTAGAGTAATAATTGCTATGTACATGCGATTAGACCAGTAAACAGTGACTGGCTGCGGCGGCGCGAGCTGCGGTAATTAGAATTACGGATTAGTAGTGGTCATGTCGGTACTTCGAGTTCAATAACACTATCTACGTATAATATTTGTTCGCTGTAACAAGCTGTGCAAGGGTATAATGATCTTCTACTGTACACTGAAAACCTAGTTAGTTAAAGCCAGTCTTTACATCAGCGTGATAATGGTGGACATTTACTATTTCATCACACTTGCTTTCTAAGCGCGCCATTGCTTGCGCGCATCGCGGGAGTTTAGAAATGTGTAATTCTCTAGGGAATTTCACTTTTCTAATAAATATACATATTTTGTCTTATAATATATTTTTTTGTACGCAAGTGTGATGAACAACATTGTGTGCATCACGGTCGGTAAGAGGCAAACTAACTCAAGTCATTAAAAGCCCTTCGACTACGGCGTCGGGCTTCTAACACTCTCGTTAGTAATACCACGCTTGGAGACCTTGTACATCTCCAAACGTGCATTATATAATGTTATTATTATATACCTATTCGGAGAGAAACCTTACTTCTCTATAAATTATTACTTATAAATGTTGTGACTTTTAGAGACTTTACATCTCTTGTTATTATTATTATATTTCAATTTGTTTAAAATCAATTTTATGTTCTTTTTTTTAATGCATGTTAGTTGTAAGATGTACCATCATTGTTTGAAAAAACTATTCCCGCCAAGTTTCTTACCGGTTCTTCTTGGGTCAGCGGTGTAGGGTTCGAACCGGAAGTAGTTTTCATATCTAGACGATTCAAAAGAGTTTGTCGCTATTCCAATTTGAATAAAGAATTATTTGACTTTGACTTTGACTTTGACCATTTTTACCTCCCTAGATGTACAATGTACTATTGCAATTCTCTTGCCCAGCGCAGCGTGGTAATTATCGGTTTAATTAACCTCCAAATAAGTTAATTATCATCATCATCATTATTATCAGCTTATTTCAGCCCACTGTTAGATGTAGACTTTTCCTATTAACTATGCGTATAGACGCATTACAAGGTAAATGCTCATAATTGCCACGCAGGATTGGCGATCGCAGTAGTATGCCCACTATGATGACTTTGCTGCCCATTAGCAATCTACTATAACAAATGGTCAGTGTTACTTCAATCCCTTAATCAACTCTCCCGACTCTCTTACTATTCTTACTGCTATCACTAAATGAGTCCATACGCGTAGTTAACACTTCAAGTGTTCTTTGCTTTCACTGCTAGTATAAGTCGGTACGGCTTAAAACGGAATATTTACCATGTAAATTGCAATTATTGAGCACCCGACATTTCAGCAGTGTTGCAAATGCCATCTTCACGGAATAACTGCCACTACTTGGTTTTGTTGAGTTTTTGAGGAAAATATAAATTGGTATAAGCGGTTTTTAGTGAAAATACCTTACTAATTTTAATAAAACCATTATTAACAGAGTGTTACAATAGTTACGATAAAATCAATAGGTAGGTATTACTGTTTTGTGTTTGATGAAAAAGAATGGCCAAACAGTATTGAATATAAATATTTAAATTCCCCTTTGAATAATGTCAATAATGGCTTCCGAGTGTAACAATAGGGTTCCGTCCACCGACAGCCAGCATTGTCAGCGGCTGAAAGCCTGCCCTTCGCTGGAAAATGCCCTCTCAAATTCAACCTTTAACGAATGACAGCGTCTTCCTTTGAATATGAAGTAATTGAAATCTCATCTGTGACTTTTTGCCGCTTAATGGCACTGTCTGCGACTATAATGCTTAGGTATAATTAAGTAGACAATAGTTAGTTACCTATTGGAAAGGAAAATCTAACTAACTACTTTTTATTAATAATAACTGTAGTGTTTTTCATTTTTGGATAGACGGCTTATATAACCAAGTTGCTTGTATGCTTAATATTTGAGGCGTTCTGTGATCATCCTTAAAATAGTTCACGCTTTCAAAATACTGCACATTTTTTATAAAAACTAACGATAAGGTTAACTTTGTCGAAACAGTTCTAGGTGAGTACAATAAAATGACATAATTTCTAAAATTTCGTTAAAATATACCATTATAGTTTCTAGCTTGAAACTCACAAAAGACTGTTTTTCTCTTTATTGTCGACAAAATACTTATTCAAAATGAAAAGAGCCGGTTAATAGAATATGGGACACGTTTAAGCGCTATCTAGAAATGTTTTGCATTCTCAAAGCATTGCAGGCAGACAACAATACAGTTGCACGGCAAGTGCATCTGAGCCAGATAAAACTTTTAATGATTCGGGCCGTAAAGGATACGACGACGCTTCATCACTAACGCTACCGTTCAGCTACAATTCTAACTTTTCAATTCAAAGTTCTCAATTTACCTGTGAACTATTACTTTCAATTGTACGTTTGTAACTTACATAGCTGTATGTAATCTGGGCCGAGTGTTTCAATTGAATCTACTCCGGGAAAAGATTCTCCAAGTTAACGGAAAACAAACAATATCGGCTACCCCACCAAAAGAAAGTTTAAGGGAGTTTATATCAGTTCTATGTTCAAATAAAAAGAATGAACGATTTATCCTTACCTGTTAAATTGAAAAAGTTGCCGGGCCACTGTGAGGGCAGATTTACGTGCAACGGGTGCTGAGTAATATCAAAAAAGTTTATCGCAAACGTAACGTGCGGCGGCGGCGACAGGCGGTTTAACGAGAGTTTTAATATTTTTAACCCGTTGAAGATAGCTGTGGCAGATAATTAAAGTGATGTTGGCAAAACATTAAATTTTAAAAATGTAATAAATTCCTCAATATTTCAATCATCGTAACGTGTCTCTAGTGCGCACCGTGTGTGCAGTGTGCACTTAATGATGCGGTTTTATGATAATTAAGATTTAAATTTTATTCTACTTTTAGTATCAAAAATGTAGTGCTTTAATTACCGATTAAGAAATATATTAATTTATTAAAGTAAAAGTAGGAAACGTGATTAAAAATACAACATAAAAATAATAAAATGTAGACGGCCTTAATAAATATTAGTACATTAGTGAATTAGGTACTTTTTAGGGTTCCGTAGTAAACAAGGAACCCTTATAGTTACCCCATGTCCGTTTGTCCGTCTGTCCATCTGTCCGCAGCATAGCTCAGTGGCCGTTAGTACTCCAAAGCTGCAATTTGATACAAGTATAGGTACATATTAATCATGCCAACAAAGTAGTAGAATAAAAAATAGAAAAAAAAATTTGAGTATCTGTCTACTGATGAATCGGGGATGATTTATTTTATTTACTGTAATCCTATAGTGTGGGGATCATTGAATAGGTCTCTTTAAAAGAGTAAGGGTCGTAGAAGAATGTTTTTTTCTAAAGTTAATATTTTCGGCGCTCCATGGGTCCAAAAAATATGAAAAAAATCATGATTAGTGGACTTAAAGAATACTTTAAAATAAAACTATTTTGAACATAATCGGCTTAACCGTTTTTGAAAAACTACAGAACCCTATTCTGAGCATGAACTGACACGCTCTTGGCTGGTTTTTCTCATATCATTTTGTGACCTGTCACAGTCATCTGTCAAAGTAATGAATATATTATACCCTAATTATAGCATTTTTATAATCAATTTTTAAATTTAAATTATTTTATAAGTGTTCGTAGATGTAGCATGCGATATTCTGGAGATATGAATTTTATTAAATGATGTCACTTTAATAGTTGTTTATTTTATAAGGAGAATACAACACGACATGTACCTATTGGTACAATTTATTATTTTAATTGTTCTTTTCTCAATTTGTAATTATCAGGTTTTTATAAGAGCAGCAGCATTAATGTAAAAAATAATCATTGTAGAGTCCTTACTCTACCAATTGAAACCCTAGGGTTTTAGGCCACTCAAAAACCATATCAAAATGGCAACTAGTGAGAGATGTCTTTCAATTTGATTTGTAGCGTTACTTTGACATAGTTTTCTGAGTAGCCTAGAGTTCCATTTAGTTGACTGTGCAACCTGCTGTTTCTATCATCATCAGCCTATGATACTCGTAGTCCACTGCTGGACGTAGGCCTCTCGTATTAACTGTGCGTATAAGGAGGTAAATAACTATAATCGCCACGCTGGGCAAGCGGATTGGCGGTTGCAGTAATGTGTCCACTGTGATGACGCTGCTGCCCGTCATCAATCTTTTATCAAATAATGGTCAGTGACACTTCAATCCCTTGGTCTACTCTTACGACACCCGCAGGAGGAGTTGGAGTGGTGACAAATGTATTCTTATTGCCGTCACCATACGGCAAGCTGTATCTATCTTTTAACGAAAATATTAGAACTAAAACAAACGAAACGAAACAATATTCTGTTATATTTAAACTAATGCTTAGTTAAACAAAACAATAAACAAACAGATTAGGACACGGATATTCAAGTAATTCGCTTTTAATTTAACTAAACAATTAAATGTTTGCTCTTTGCTAAGTCTAAACTATAATTTGAAAAATATTAATCCGGTTAAAGCGTTCTGAGGCACGGTCGTACCCGCCGCACAGACATAATACTCAGATCAAAAAAGGCGTAAAGTCAATGACATGTCCTCTACACATGAGTCGTTTTTGATATTCACCCTTTGTTGTAAGTAAGGGTATTACGTGCCCACTGCGCTTCGCCGAATATGTGCTCAAACTAAAACTAAAACATGTATTTGAATGTAGTTCTTAGTAAATAGCCAACATCCAACCTTAGTTGGCGGTAGACGATGGAGGTAAACAGTTTGAATAACTGTTTGTGTTGGTCTACTGTTAGTACTTTAGTTAGTAATTTCACGTGATTTTACGTTGTAAGAGTACCTTAATCCTAAACAGGTATATAGGTACGTTAGAAAAAAAATTAACTCCTGGGCTGTAGCAAGTCGCAACCTAGCTTAGCAATTTGCCTAAACCATTATAGACAGTAATGCCTTGTTAGCAAAAGAATTCCAATTATAAAAGTATGCTTGTAATCTGGCGTGTAAATATGTATTTATTATTTGTCAATAAATAAACTGAAACTGAAACATTACATACACTTTAAAATCATCACAATACTAACATACCGTTACTAATAAATTACTTTACAAACCCTTGCATTATTTATAAGTAAGAATATGTAAACCAATGGTCTCAAACGGCTGTTTTTTATTGGTTAGCTCGGAGTTCAGGCAAAATTATCTAAAATTAAAATGATATTAAGTATAGTGATTGGCTTGCAAACTTTGAAATAAATAATACTACGCGTTTAACGTTCAAATGGCAAAAATGCGTAGAGTTTTTCTTAAGACATTGTACGTGTAGTATTGTGGTTAAACACGTAAGAGAGTAGTAAAGTCTGCTTCAAAAATTTGTTACTGATTTTAACTCATGAGCCTTAGTGATACGTTTTTAAACGTATATATATTTTTAGATGCTTCTGTACACAAATGTTTGCATAAGATGCCGTCGCTACGCCGCCGATGCTACGAGCCTACGAATCCCGTAGCAGCTCTACGGGACATATTCGAGTCATTGGTCTAGAAACATCTACTCAAATGGAAGGCATACGCTTTAGCGGCGACAAGAGTTGCTTGGCTAGTGGGTGCCGAGTTGTGTAACGGGACGTTCAAAGTGATTACGTAATATGCAACTTGCATGCTAGGGTAACCTGGGAAAGATAATATATCACTGTCCAGCTATTTTTTAAAGCCAGACATCCAAGTGGTATAAATACAACTGTTAGTGCTGAAAGTTCCTTAAAAAAAAATAAAGCCTTATAAAGTTCTGTTAAATCAAAACTGATAAAAAAAATCTTGGTTACACTAAACCAGTATTACAAGTAAATTGATCAAGTAAAGTGATCAGTTCAATCACAATACATAATTATACCTAACTGTATTTGGTATTTAAGCACATAGAACCCATTCCAAAATGGTTGGATATGTGGTAGAGCCAGAATTAAACAGCATTCCGTGCAATTTGGCAGAGTTATGTTTGCTCTTATCTCGCATCCGGACCAAATAGAGACGCGTCGCATCGAACACTTATCAATGTCGTTTTACGGTCGCCTAAGTTGGACGCAGGGTTATCAACATTTCTATTCTATTATGACACTGATAAGTTTCTCTGCTCTACTTTGTTGTGTTTTTGATAGTAAGTGGGTTTACATCACATCTTTTAGTTCAATGCTATTGTGTCAATAAGTGACATTGTTAACTAATTTATTGAAATTACAGGATACACTTCTCAACGCCGTGCATTTAAGGATCAAATCTGAAAGTGATACTTTTAAAGTCACAAACGTACATAGGCTGCTTGGACTGCTTGGTTAGCTTTACGTGGCCCCTGATTTATTTGCCCTCTGCAAGTTGTTTTAAAATCAAATGAACTTGCTGTCCGAATACAAATTTAATATTATGTATAATTTTCTTTCATCTTTATTTCATGGAAACATCTGAATGAATTGTATACCTCAATTAATTAAAATGGAATATATAAATAATGTAATATACAGGGTGTTATACACGAGCCACTGAAAACTTTGAATGGGGTGATTTGGTAGGTTATACTGAACAACTTTTACTATAGAGCTAACCCACAAATCTCAAAAAAAACATGATCTTTTAAGTATACAAAATTTCGTTTTCGGTCTGTCAAAAGGTATGAAAAAGACAAATTTATTTTTTAGATTTCTTGTTTGGCCCCATAGTAAAAGTTCAGTATAACCTACCAAATTATCCCGTTCAAGGTTTTCAGTGGCTCGTGTAGCACGCTGTATAAAATAAATGTCCGAAAACTACTCACACAGTTTAATTTAGGCTTAAACTATGCCAATTATACTGGTTACTATACGACATCGACAAATAGACAAAGGGAAACACAGATAGAGACATAAAAACACTCACAACTAATTTTAGAATAATTAACCAACATGAGACTCAATCATATTAAAATATTATCTAACCAGGTTACTCACGTATTTAAGTCGATAATTGCTCGACATTTTTCGACCCATTAAGAGGGTACGCGTCCGGAGCACTCTCGGTCAAAGCTCGACGCGTACTGCGGGCCTCCGCCCTACTAGAACGGGTACTGGCCGCGGGTAGTGGTGGATCAAAACACGTGAACAAATTACACAAATATGAATATTTTCTAACCAGGTTTTTAATTCGAGACTTCCAATTTTGTGGGAAATCACTACCAATCTTGCTATGGGCTGTTTTATGTCACTGCTACTTTGATTTTAAACGTAATGGTGTCAACCCTAGCCTAACGTAGCAGTTGGGCGCCTGGCCCTCGCGCGCATTTGTTCTGCGCCCAAACTTAAGTGGAAGAATTTGCGGCACCGCCGGAACAATGGACACTGCTGGACCAGAATTTACGGTTTCATTTATGCCGCACAGCCTGGAAACTGACTTATGTACCGCGACAACCCTTTTGGTGTACGCCGAGTTTTGCCATTTTTGAAAGGCACATTCTATGCAGTACTGTTTTGTAGAGTCAAAGCAGCGATAAAATAGTTTTAGTGGAAAACTTTTTACGTACCAATCATTAGTAGTAGTTATGAGTAGGGTTAGGAATTTTGGTGGCATTAGGTGAACAAAGAACAGTGGAGTCGTTGCTCAAATTGTTTATGATTGATTGAATAATTAATTAATCAAAAATAATACATAAATATATTCTTTTTAACAGGGATTCGCCCATTTAAAGTATTAAATCATAAATATTTGACTACCTATGAAATGAAATTCAATCTTTCTTTATGTTATATTGTTACGCCGGTGGCATGATAAAAAGTACAAATCGGTATATAGCTAAATTTCCCATAGGAGTGAAAGAGTAGTTTCTATCGAGACAGCGAAGAGCTAACATTAAGTGCGAAGACTGCGAATCTACGGCGAGTTTGAGAGTGTAAAAGTGTACCAGTGTGAAGTGTCAGTGTGTGATTCGTGTTTTAGTTTAGTGTTTGTTCTTTTAACTAGTAATTAAATTATCAGTTTTAATTAGTGGCTTATTTATACATTTTCTATAGAAAACCCACCCCACGAACGTAACAATATTATGATTATTATATAATATTTATGGGCTTCGAGAAAACTAAAACCTTGAAAATCATATATATATATTTTCTTATTTCTCAACATTTTTATTGAAAATTAATATTTTTCTAGATTCTCAAAAATAAAATTCATGTTATTGATTTAAATTCATTGATAAATCCAGCTTGAACTAAACACTATTTCGTTATTATTTTATAAGTTAATAATTTATTCAAGTAAAAAAAGCTTGTAACATCGACTCCACTGTTCTCTGTTCCATAAATGCCACCAAAATCCTAACCCTAGTTATGAGACTAATAATGTTCATAATTATATAAATTTAGGTTCATGACGGAATTAATATCAGACGCGATATCGTACCGACGATGTGCGGTCACATATCACATAACGCTGCGTATGCGTTGCTGCCCTTCCAAAAAGTACGGTCTTTTCTTGTTGGATTAAAAGTTGCATTGGCTTAAAAATATCGAGGGTGCATAGTTTATCTAATTAAGTGGCGTGATAACTTGTTCTATAGATAAGCTATGCGAGACAAGAACCCGACGAGGACTGCTGATCTAAGACGTGTAAGTAGAAAGACCAAAAATATATTGTGAACCTTTGCAGTGATTTTTCAGAAATTAAAACGTAAATCTGACGTTCTTTACGTGAGTTTTCTCAACTATAAACTGAATAAAATATTGCCCCACGCTCTATGAAAGAGTAAAAATGTTCTTCCTTTTTTAAGTCCGTCGAGAAATAAAATGTTCCAACGATTTGTGATTGCCCGAATGCCTGCTCTTTCTTGCATGTCTTGTAAAGAAAAATAACTTTTTTCATGTTTTTTTAAAGTTAGAATACAACATTACGTTTGAGCATCTCTTCTTTGTGCAAATAAATACATTTTGATAGTACTGAACTTCAAAGCATAAAACAGTGCTCCAATATCTTTGAACAACATTTTAAGTAAATAAATACGAGTACAGCTTGAATATTAAACCACACAAACTGTTATTTATTTGAAATATTTAGAAAAGTTGCAACTTCCGCAAAGGTAAACGAAAAAAAGGCGAACAATGTGTCAATTTGAGATGAGCTAAAACTTCGCCTAACAATCAAGTCTTATCAAGTCTGTCCGTAAGTTTATTTTGTGTAACCTAAAAATGTTATTCCATTAAAAAATTCTAGCATGATTTGCCGTAACACTTATATATAGAAGCGACACGACTAACAGATGTCAATGACGAAAATCGTACAAATTTTATTTTCACATAATTTCTACCCATAATTAATTGGTATGTTATGTAAAACAATGCACTACATAACTGAGCATAACATATGACATGACTTTTATATCAATATAACCACGCATTTTTATATATCATTACCTTTACAGCATCAACAATTACTTAAATAAGGATATTCTTTCATAAACATTGAACGCAAAGGTACAAAAAGCTGTTACCGCAATTGAAGCCAGATGCCTCGGCATTTAATAAAAAATAAACGAGCGCCGGCAGGCCGGCAATCTATCACCCTCTCAGTCATGAGCTGACTTTAATGCTGGGTCACTTCAGGCCTTTTTGTTGACGTTAATATTACTTAACGTTTAAAAAAAATTACAAAGTCATCTGCCGCTCTTGAAATAAAATGTCACGGTTGGGATAAACGTCTGATTACTTACAGCCCTATGACTATTTAATATGAATTACGTTTGTAGACAGTCTGAAAGCATAAGATATTTCTTGAAGCATCTTGTTGTATATTTTGTCCTCCTCAGCTGCTGATATAATCACTAAATTTACGTAGGTATACATTAGATACATATAATCATACTGCGCGTCACCACGTCATTGTAGCAAACTTAGAGGGAGGTCTGCGTTCCGCAGTGGACGACTTTTGGCTGATATGATCATAATGATGATTATACTAAGCTAAACTTTATCATAAACTGTGTTTCATCCGTACAATTGTCATTTCAGGTCTTGAAACGTTTGTAATGTTGTCAACTCGGTGTGTTATGATTTTTCTTATGGTGTGGGCATCTTTCAAATTGTAACATCAGATTCTGCTTCACGTTATCATCTTATGATATCTTCTGAAGTCTCGAAGTTTAAGTAGCAAATTTTTATATTGTTATTTACAAACACATTTAGTAGTAACATTTAGTTAAGGGCACTGTTAATTAGCCATTGAAAGGTGACAAAACCATATTAAGTAATTTACCTCTGTATACGAACAAATGTAACAACATTTCTAAGGGGTAAAAACAGCAAGCGCGGTATCTGCGGTCAATGTACAGTGTAGCACCGAGAATGCACGACGCCGCGCACCGCGGGCGATTTCACCTTTTGTTTTAAATGACGAGGAGTCGTCATCTCTTCTCAAGAACGCTAAGTGGGGAAGATGCCACTGTTCTTTCTCCCCTGCACACTCAAACAGTCGAGCATTCTTCCCGACTCATGATGCAAGCGGGTACAAATTTCAACAGTCTTTTGTAGTTACGCAACAAGAAAACTTTGTAAGACGCTTTCTACAGAGAAATAAAATGATAATTCACTTGTTTTGTCTGAGCTTTGTGTTGGAAAAATCTGTTATCTTTCTTGGTTACCTACGCTTGGTGTTGTTTGCTTTGTTTTTGTTAACATTTTCTTGCACGTGTATTTTTGTGAATGCTTCATCGCTAGATTTTAGAGACCAAGAAAGACTACATATTTACTAATTTATTAATTATTACAAAGAAAAAAAATAACTTAAAATTTAACTTTTGCTTTGAGGGTTAATAGTTCCAAAATATGCTCACAAGCTCCCTGTAATCTGTATCCGCGACAGCTTCCAACTGATTTTAATCTACTCCCCTAAAATATTGCGCAATCATTTCATCCTGATAATGTTAATAATTATAATTATAAACATTCACGATACTCTCAATATTGTCCGAAAATACTTGACAAACTTCCATATATCTTGAATCAATTGAGTATATATGAATAAATTGTGTGCCCAAGTCTTAGCATGTATGTTAAACGCAACCGTCAATTTAAGTTCAGTTAAAGAATGTGTACCTACTCGTAATTTATGTGTCTTCCTTACGCGGTTCACTTATCTAGAAGGTACATAGACACCGCACTCGTTCCGACTTCAAACGCAAATGAGGGTCGTTCTCAGGAGGCTTCGTGCAAATGAGTTCCTCAAATGAATCGTAACCGAAGTGTCGGCAAACGAGAAGTGATTCCGTGGACGCTCGTTCGGCTTTCGAATTGATGCAGTCATTTCTTTCTACGCGTCTCAAATTTATCCTTCTACTCAGTCGCATACATTTTATAATCGAAATTCTGTCAACCATGTTCTAATGCTGTTTGTTACTTGTGTTGGTAAATTGACTAATAGATTAACTTCATAATATGGTAAATTTATTTTAATCAGTATCACCTTCGTTGGTTCTCAATAAGTAATTTGATAAAAGTAAGAAAAATTACAACAATTAATGAATTCCATGTCGTCAAATCCGTAAAACTTGTACAAAATAAAGCAAATGCAAAATTTCATAAAGGGACGGTTCTTAATGCGCATGTTTAATTTTGTTACATTATAACTAGTGCCATAATATATTTTGGAAATATATTATTGTTTACAGTATAATTTTTTGAACATAAATAATAGTTTAAAAATAATAAAACACAGATAATTGTGGTCACCTACCGGATCGTTTAAAATTATTTAAGTATGCATATGTATAAACTAAAATCTGAAAACTAACAAAAAGCAAACTACAAATTATTATTAAGTACTAATAACATTGGTTAAATTGCGTCAAACCATGAACCTAATTATATATATTGTTAATATTTTTGCTCAACACAATTGCTTAAAACAAATATTATTACATACGAAAAGTCTATTGGAATTCAAACACTGCGCAGTATCGCTACATAGAGCAACAAACAAGAAATATACTGCGAAAGCCCTAAAGATAGTGAAAAATGTATTTTCTTTCACAAAGCGCATAACGTAGAGAACATGAAATATGGTACGGATTTCGTTCGGCTCAACATGCATCGGGGAGTCTACCTATCGGTTTTCACGACTTGAAAAGCATCGAACTTACTTGATGCTTTGTTTTCTGTGCGCGGCGCAATAGCATTTCTCATAGGTAAAAGCATCGATGTTTCATTGCACCATAGCTTTTAATGTTTTTCACGTATCGGTAGGTTTTGCACATGGTATGCGATGTTTTAGGTATCAGAAAATGGATATTAAACATTTTGAGCCTATGTATCAAATTTGTCTCGAAGTGCAGCAAAAGGGGCGTTATAAACACAGTCTTTTTAAGTAGTTTAACTCGCGCGCTGGTGGTTCCGTAGAAATGTAATATTCCGTCATGCAAGTATATCTACGTAAGAATTGAATTTCGTTATTACACGATTTTTTTTTATTCAAGCGTTTTTTAAACATTTTACTCCTAGGATAGCAGGATAGTGGTGAAGAGTACGTAATTAGTGTAATTACCAACGTTGTAAGTAAACCATTTTATTCTGTACTTGTTTCCATATAATATTTAGGTTTGGTGTAAATATTGACGTGATGCGAAGGCGCTTATCACGTTCACTGGCCCTGTCCCGCGCATACAAGACTAGTCTCTGTTACAAAGCCGTAAAGTTTACTTGTCATATCGGAACAGTGAATGTGTTAAGCTTTATTCATATAAATCTGCCAGCAAGGTGTCGCGCTCAATTTGTTATCAGCACTAAGCGTGCGGCTATTACGGTAACGAGATACATGCCTCAGACATCCTCTGTAGAAATTACATTCACCGTTGACAAGCCTCGAATTAATTAAAGTCAAACAACGCAAGCATTCTGCAAAATTATCTCCTTCGCAAACGGAATTAGTAATTTCATTTAACGTATGCCGCCCGCGTGATTGAAATTAGCGCTGACTACTAACTATATTGCGTACGAGGAATTGGAGATTTAATGTAATCGATTTTCAAATAATCGATAGAATTATACCTTTGGTTGGGCTCAAACATAATACATTAAACATGTTTTATAATGAGCTATGTTTGTCAGCCTCCGTAGCCTAGTTGGTAGTGACCGTGCCTACGAAGCTGGAGGTTCCGGGTTCGAATCCCGGCGAGGGCATTCTTTGTGTATTTATTTATCACAAATGTTTGTTCCTTGGTCATGCCTGTCTATGTATTTAAGTATCTATATCTATCTATCTATTATATATATCGTCGCCTGGTACCCACATCACAAGCCTTAATTGAGCTTACCGTGGGACTAGGTCGATTTGTGTAAGATGTCCCAAGATATTTATTTTTATTTATTTATTTAATGAAGATTCAAAGGTCAGCGCGTGCCCTCCCCTCCCAGTGAGTGCTCCTAGAAGAGGATTCTCGGAACGGCTCGAATTATATTGATATACTTTAGAAATTTTTGACACATTATAAAATGTTTGATTTATGTTTTCAGTTTCATGCTATTTAACAATCGAAACAACTAATTGGGAGGATTATTATTCTGAAATCACTGAAGAAAAGTAACTAAAGTCAACGATAAAATATTTTTTGGCATTGATTTTATTCATCAGTTACTATAACAGTCAACTGGTATTCAAAACGTTTCATACGATTTGTCTATATTATCAAATATTTATATTGGATACAAAACTGAAACGATTTGCACTCACATTGCAACTGAATAAAATCTTTTAAAAGCTTTTCTATGTATCGACACGTAAAGCCTACCTTTCGAAAAATATAACGGAATTATACAAATACTGTACTTTAATCCCTTGACATTTTACCCATATGTAGGAACTGTCTGGATTACGACAATGTTTTGAGAATCCTCACTCAGCAATAAATAACTTAAAAAGCGGCTTTCTTTTGCTGCAACTTGTTTTGTAGTTCAAATGGCAAAGTTTTGGTTTCAGACACGCCTGCCTAAGTGCACTTTGTCACTTAAATTGGAAAATATTGTTCTCTGAGAAGAAACTGAAGATAAAGTAAAGACTACGTACTAAAAGGATTCTATTATTGTTTACCCGACAACGCCATCTATTAAAATAACATCTGGTGGATCATTTTTTTGTCTATGGTGCCGAAGTCAACTTCCGAGTTGCGACCGAAACGGTAAAAAATGGTTTTCTACAAAACGCATTTTCCATATAAAATAGTGCGGCCGTCAATTTTCGAGACTTTTTTAATATTTATTTTAAAAGTGATTGGTAGGTATTTCTGTACAAAAAATGTTACTGTTCTGACTGTTTTTTATTTTAGACATAGGAGTATCATTTGAATACTTACTCTTTTTTCGTATCAAAACGAATTATCTGTGTGTTAATACCACGATAATCTGAAGCAGAGACTAACTGAGAAACAACCTGCACCTCACAGAAAGCAACTGCCAAATAAAACCCTAACCCTACTCGCAGTGTTGTATTCCTGCTGATGAGTACAATGTTGCCAGCGTTCAAAGAGGATGCAGTGCGCTCTTGTCCTTGTTAAAAATAAACAAAATGTAATTACATATAAAAGAGGAAATTGCATGAACAAAAACATAAAAGTACATAGGTAATAGTGATATTTTCACTGGCATCACACAATACTCAGCTTGTATCGTGGAATTAAATTTCTCAAATAACTGGCATCATTTGACTTATTTTAAAACTTATGTAATATATATTTTAAATGTGCTTTTCTAGTCGGGCATCAATTCCATTTCATGGATCTCCGCGGATCTCAAATCATTGTAAACACGTCACACGATGGATGAAATCGTAAAACGTTCATAAGTTACGTTGCAAATTAGTTACCTACTTTTAAAAACCGACACTACCTCTATTAATAAAACCACATAACGTCATGACCTGAAGGCATAATTTTAGAATACGATAAAAAGAGTTCTAGGCTATCACGACATTCCGGGCCATTTGACAACACCTAGAAAATTATTTTCGACGGGTAAACTTTATGGCGCCTTCAAAAAGCCTTTACACGTACCACCTGCGGACTATATTTTCGAACTCAGGTTGACGCCTTTTCCTTACCTTTATTTAGTACATTTGTAAGCATATTTATTTTATTTATACATGAATGTCATTATTTAGTAGAATTCTTTAATTTTTTTTTGTTTGATTGAAGTCAGGTTTATGGTATACCTTCCTACGTAATCGATTGGATGAGGGTGGAACATGGGCAAAAACTTTTCGTGATGTATAATACCCGTATTGATGTCCGTTATACTCGTAAAAATGTCACGTCAATTTTAATCGTAGGTAGAGGTCATTTCTAGTGATATTATATTGTATATTCAAAAAAATTACCTAAATATTTGTTAAAGACTGATTAATCCTTTTTGTCGAAGAATCAACTAAGGCACCTTTTATGAATTTATGCATATTTAACTAAAAAGGAAACTCATCATAATAAAAAAAAATTTTTCGTAAACAATTAAACATATTCTGTTTTTAATATAGGTGTTATTTTTCTAATGATTTTCATGTAGGAATACTATTGCATGTGCCATTTAATTTTGACAGTGGTCCTAGCCGTTGAACTTTTCAGATTGAGCGAGATGACATTCGCAGTACCAACATTTGTATTGCCTCTTTCTCAAATTAAAATTTCAAAACACCTTTGCGATAAGAAGAGTGACATATCACAAAGGGAAAAATAAACAATAGACAAACGGGAAAATAAATAATAGACGAGTTTACTTTTTACCTTTTGTGGTACGGAACCCTTAAACATCAAGATGCTAACTAGAAGAAAGATTCTTGAGAATTGTCCGGGTTGTTGATTCTGTTCATAATAGTTTGCTTTTTCAATAACTGTCATCTAACTTGACTAATATTGAGGACAATGCTAGTAAAAAGTAATTATTTCGTTTTATGAAGAGTTACGTCGAAAAACTTTTCTGAAAAAAGGATAATTATCCCTGGAACCAAGCCGAATTCAGGAAATTTTATATAACATTAAATACTCAAAATATGCTCAGGAATTCAGCATTAAAAACTTGCGGGTTCCTCGCGAGCACCCCCTGTACAATGGGCCCAGTCAATGACATAAAAATACTGGTTATTTTTGCCTTATACATACGATTCGAGCACATAATATGCTATAATAATATCATCATCATGTATCATAATAATTATGTAACAGAACTGTACAAGACGTGGGACCGGGGTACAATTGAGCAGTGTTTGTAGATTGTAAATGTACAAGTACATTTCACAACAAACATTACACGCTGATGAAGCTGAAAATAGCTATTAATATTTATTTTACATGAATTTCAAATTTGTACTTTACCTTTCTTTCATGTCATTAAGTTGAACCAAAGAAAGTGGAAGCGATGGATATTACAGCAATAACAGTAAAAGACAAGACAGAAGCACCAAAGAAAACAGTCTCAGCAATATTATCCAGAAACAAATTCTCTTAAGCTGTCTGGAAGCACAATAAAAGATTCGCTTTACGTTTAAACGTTTCATTCAGAGCGAGTTGATCAAGCCGAACCCATTTTGTTTCGGTAACTCCCAGCAAGAAATGAGAGCGGCATTTTAAAAAAGGTCCAAGCTATTGTCCCGCCGTCTATGCTTAACCCAACGGTCTGGTTGTACAAACGCCACCACAGTCAACGGAACATCTGCGACCCTTATTTCAATTCGCATAAAGTTCACGAATAGCTATTTACCTGTGTTGGCGATAGTACAAAGCTACTAGAGGTAAATGGGCTTTCTGCTCCTGAAACCACGTGCACATTATACTTTAGCCGTCGTACACCCTGAGTATTGTTGCTCTGCCTTGTTACTGTATGCATAATAACATAACATTCATAACTGACACCGCGAGCGCTGCCCGGTTTATTAAAACTCAACCCGGTTTATACCAGCCTCTTTGTTTGAATGCGTAATTGAGGGGCTTATTTTATTTTTACCTTATGAACAATTCTCTCGCAAAATGAGGCTTTTCTGTTTTTTTCGATGAGCTTTAATTAAAAATTGCATGATTACGTGTACGCATACGTTTTTACATGGTTAAAAATGTACACTGTGTCAAAAAAAGAACTTCATTCAGTAAAGTAAGTAACATAACATTTTAGGACTTTAAATAGGCCTCTTAGAGAGTTTATTTGGAAATAAGACCAGGTTTTAAAAGATAAAATCTAAATTTACAAAGAAAAAAATCCGCCGCAGGCTTCGTCACTACGTTACAAAATTTAATCAGCAACAGAGCTCGTCATTAGGGCGTGCAAACCGGTTTTTATTTGTATGAGATTACGGCGAATAACCGGTTTTTCATACTTGCCAAAACCGGTTTTCATTCCCTACTCATCATACACCACAATCCACAACAGGCTTCGTCATTATTAAACCTAACCAAAAACCTAGCGTTAATTGTAATCCCCGCTCCGTCTCGCACCCGGCCCAAAAGTCTCACCACTTCCACACCACACCACACAATCATACCGGCTGCGTTACCGCTCTATCCGCCAGGGATATCTATTGCACCAAATATGAGCCGGAACGGGGGTCAAAATCATCTCTCAGCCACCGACTTATATTCCTCACGAACTTCTTAGTCTCCTGAGCCCAAGGCCCCGGCCAATCTCGACAGCTACCAGTACTAAGTGGTACATTGGTTCCATAGTAGAGTACCTACTTTCTGTTTCATTTTGGCCGCATACTCCGAAGCCAATGCCGGTCGCATAGTATTATTCAAATCAGAAGGCGCAAACGTACTGACGGACTTTGCGTCCTACAAGAGGCACCGACCCCTCTACCATCGAACCATTGTCAGACCATCTGTCGGATAAAAGGAATGACAACATTTTGATATTAAGCAAACTAGTGCTTCTAACATATCTTCTAAAAATTTAACTAATTTCCATAAAAAAACAGGAAAAGTGACAGTATTAAATATTTTTGGCTAACCAATTTTTCTGTGTATACACATTGAGAGTACCTATATCCGTTAAATCTCAGATCAGACCCTTTTCTGAATAGTATTCCTCAGGACACTTTGCTAGATGTGATGTCGGCGTGATCGATTCACCAGACCAAGCCGTTTTTTTCTAGTAAAACTTCTCCGTCCGATCGATTAGATTATACGAGCACCAACCTTGTAGCGTTATAGTACCTACACTGTGAACCATAATGGGATTATTCGTTAAACCATGAAAAAATGGGGATGCACGGCTTCGTATTACTTCTCACGATATGCGGTAGCTGGTGTATAACGGTAACGTTTGATAATTCAACTACAATTTCGGAAGACTATGTGTCGAATATTTTAAACTTATATGTCTTTACAATGTTTCCTTCAGTAATTACCATAAATATTTACTGATGAAATGAGATCATGATATGGAATTATACCGCGTATATTAATGAATTTAGCCACCTCCCGACGTTTCGAATACTCAACAGGTTTCTTTATAGTTTTTGTTTATATTATGTTCTAATTTTATCAATATTATCCGGCTTTGTATAGGTGAATAGACTTTGTTCTGTTTACATCTAAGTACAATTTATTTTTCCTTTCCTAAACCACTAATGAAATAAATGTTCATGAAAAACATGTTCGTACAAACTCGAAACAAGTTTCTTTTTACGTTTATTTCCTTGAAACATCTCAAGTTCCTTACGTGGCTTTGTGAGAATGATCTACAAACATCAATTCGGGAAGTTTACTGCGTACTTACCCTTTTGTTCGACATGACGTAAACCAGTTCGGTCAACATTGCGCGGGCTTGGTCGCAAAGTGAAATAAGAACGCGATACGTCTTCGTGGCGTCACGTGTTTGTGATACTGACGAATTATCAGCCTTATATACGCATACTGAGCTGTTTTTGCCAGTCTGACGGAATACGCGTAAATTTGAATAATTGGTTACGCGCGTCATAATGGGTCCGTACCCAAAACGTGAAAAACGAATCCCAATTACTAATCCTCAGCTGGTCGTATGTAACAAAAAAAGAAGTGATCCGTTTAAGAACCTATGCAGTTTTGAAATCTGATTAAGAAAAAGTAAGAGAAATTTGTTTTTCTTTATTAAAAGTCATTAAAATATAAGGAGTTGGTCGATTTAAAGAGTCTACCGGGACGATCGGCTATATACAAATACCACTATTTTTCTACAGGAGCCTAATCAAAAATGCGATACTGAATAGACTCTAAAATGGAAAATCACGATCAGATACACCATACCAGATGATTATAATATCCAGAGTGGGAGCAAAACAATATATCCTTCAATACAAACGGCATAACAGCCACATCCATCCTATAGTGTCCTTCCTCCTTCATAGCGTTCGAGTTTTTCGTGTTTCTAAAAACAATGTTTACTTTCAATTAAATAAGGAACTGTAACACTAAAACAAGATTAACGGCTCCTATCTTTAAAAGAAACAAAGACCTTGTAGATGTAAGTCACGTTTCCTTACGCTACCTACAAATTTTATTTGAAAGACATTTTTAGGGTTCCGTAGTAAACTAAGAACCCTTATGCTTTCTCCATATCCGTATGTCCGTCTGTCTGTCTGTCCACAGAATAGCTCAGTGGCCGGTAGTAGTAGAAGCAATTGCAACATGGTACATGTACAATATTTATAATTATATTAATAACGCCGCAAATGTGGTAGTGTGAAATTCAGAAAAAAATATTTTTTGTGTACCTGCCCAACTAATAAATTGGGGATGATATTTTTATTTTGTTGTAATAAAATAATGTGAGGTATAAAAATAAGGATCCCAAAAGAAATAAATTATGAATAGTGGGCGTATAGAATACTTTAAAATAAAACTATTTCGAACATAATCGGCCCAGCCGTTTCTGAATTACTACGGAACCCTACACTGAGCATGGCCCGACATGCTCTTGTTTTTTTATACATAATATAGTTTTTGGGTTTCGGAGTTCCGTTAACTGGCAAAAAGGAATTATTGTAATTTCGTTGTGTAGTATGTTTCCTTCTGTTCGTAGGTATGTCATATTATCTGTAGCAGGGTCCCGTTTTTACCATTTCGGTACAGAACTCTAAAAAAATTATGAGTGTAATGATGACGATCTTATAAAAAGAGAAACATTAACCTGATGTACAATCCTCCCCAAACCTACTGTTTTTCCACCCACTATAAATAGCACTCAGTCCTGTACATCATACTCGTATTTTTGTTTGAACAAACTAAGTGGTCAGCAATCCATTTCCCGTCATTTTTGGGTGCTATGTTTTATTTCGTTTACTTAGGACACGGTTCCACTCAAACAATATAGTATTCCACATGCGATAGTAATGTATTCTTTAATAATGGCGACACGTCCTTATGTGAGTGTCTTCAATAAACGTGATGAAATATTTCGTTAGAATCGATAAAAAGTGTTGCGTTTTTAATTTCTCCGTGGCAGAATAACTTGCCTTTTGAATAGGTAATTCAGCAAGAACATGTAAAAAAATTAGGTTTACCATGAAACTAGGTTGAAGTTTGGTGCTTTTTATATACAAATTGATAATTGTTGTACGACCTGATCTGTTCGTCTGTCATATTTTACACATATTTTACAGACAAACGGGTCTTAATCGCGTAAACTTACGTTTAATTATATCCTGACGTTTCGGGCATGACGTTTTACCCGTGGTCGCAGGCAGACTGTCTCTACGCAGCATAACTCAGTGGCCGTTAGTGCTAGAAATCTGCAATTTGGTATATACATAATAATTACGCCGACAAAATGGTAGCATAAAATGTGTCCCCCTGCTCCTTCTAAATTTTGATCCATGGGTGCAAAAATCGAAAAAATCATGAATAGTGGGGCTCATAGAATACTAGATAAAACTATTTCGAACATAATAGATCCAGACGTTTTTGAATAGGTGACTACGGAACTCTACAATGAATATGGCCCGACAATATGTTCTTGGCCGGTTTTTATTTTTTTAGCATTAGAAAGAACATAAAAACAGGAAGCACGTGGTATTTTACTTACATTTCATGTTTAGTTCAACTATCAAACTATCTTAACCAGCCATAAAAATGCTAAAAACTTATTGTTATTTTCGTTACTAAAATTATAAAAGTGTTATCGATATTTGAATTTAAATAATAACTACAGTAATATATTTCATTTAGGATTCACTATAATCGGGTTTTTTTTTATTCAGTTCTGGAAAGGTTATATGGGTACTAAAAAACCTAAAGAAGTAGACATTCGGAACTATCGGCTCGCTTTCTTTAGCTGTCAAGATTGTCAATCGTATTACGCTGTTTTTTGTAGTTTATGTCTAGTCGGTTTTCTCTGATTAACGTTTATCGATCAATCTGTTCTGTGATCAAAATTTTCGCAACTAAACCAATATATTTAATAGATACAACGTTTTCGTGCTTTGTTTTGTGACTGAATGTTTAGAGTTATCTAAACATTCAGAGCCAGGCCCAAGTCGCCGTGTGCCTGCTATACGGCCACATCTCAAAATAGAATTGTGTGGTAAAAGTGAGCATATTTTCCTGCAATACGGCCACATCTTCCATAAAAATTGATTTTGAAATGTGGCCGTATAGCAGGCACACGGCGAAGTGTCCGCGAGAAAGACGGTCTCGTAACACTCTGAATCTTTTGCCTCCCATCAAAGTCAAAACGATAGAAATATAGTCCGTCTATAGTAGGGCTCTCGGTCGTGTCCGGGTTTCGTGTACCCGTTTCCGTGTACCCGTTTCTTTGCTACCGGGAAACGGGTTTCTTACCCGTTGGGAACGTTTAATTAGGAACCGTGTAATTAAGACACGGATACCCGAGTACCTGTGTCTGGTCCGCCCTCAATGTGTAGTGGCAGTGGCAATCTAAAATATAGGTACGATTTTATATTTGAACAAAGTATTGAACCGCATTTAACCTGCAACAAAGAAAATCTCTAGCTGCGTAATTCATAAAAAACTGCGAATTTTTCGGTAGGTATTGTTTTGTTTCACACTTTATACTAATAAAACATAGGTTTTTCGAATATTCAATTACAATGGATCCGCAAGACTCAAGCTTGGAAAAGTTTCTAAGTGGATCCGCGGACCCGCGCTTGGAAACGTTTCTAAGTTGGAAACGTTTCTTGGCATTTCGTGTCGTTCGGGTTCTTAGTGCCGCCGGTGCTAAGGACACGTGTACACGTGTCTGCGGGTAACACGGATACCGGGAGCCCTAGTCTATAGTAGCCATCTACCATGAGCTCTCGCTACGTTATTAACTTCTTATACGCGAGTGGAATGGGTAGAATGCAACATCTAATGGCACGGCTACTGTTAATGTTTACTCAATTTCTAATCCTAAAAAAAAACAACTGTACCGCGACGGTAGGTACGCATTAAAGTCCTACATAAGTAGGACTGTAGGTAGGTAAGGAATCGTTTGTATGTATATCGAAAGTTATATTCTAGTGTACCATTCCCTATGTCAAGTAATATCTTATCACAACGGTTTTGACTCTAAGCAACTGACTAACGGCACACGGGACGCTTGGATCCGTTATCCTATCCGATCAAAGGCAATTTTCTCAGAGCAGGATCAATATCCCTTGTGAATATAACTGTGCAAGCGAAAGTTGATCATACAGTTAAAGTAAGCACACAAAAATAATTGTAACAACCACAAAATATGATATGGAAACCTGATGTAACTCATATTGAATGTCTTGTGTTATGTCTTGTTTCCAATCTATACCAAAATAATATGTTTAGTACAGCTGGTGCTTTTTTTACGCGCTAGTGCGAGAAGTGGCTCATTTTACGTCAGGTCCAAAACTTTGGAGGACCATTATGTACTAAAAAAAACGTCAGACGAGACACGTTCAAAAAGGAAATTCGTACCTCGTGTCGATTTAAAACATCGCCACGCGTTTCGAATTTCGTGGGTTTCGGACTTGTATCGTAATGTACTATTTTAATTAAACGTTTCCATTATTTATACAAACTATTGTGAGCACCTACATACTCGTTAATCAAAAGTTTTGTTATCATATCACATTTACGTAAAAGATATTATAGATATGCAATCCCAAGCAATGGCTACATATGTGAGGCGTTTGCATTCGAGACCTAGGATCCTGGGGGAAAGCGCCCACAGGCTCATCAAAGAAGTGAGGCATATACTGCAAGATTTGACGCGTGACCAGAAAGCTGGATCATATCTACTAGCACTGCAAATCAACATTACCATCCAACCTGGCAATGCTGCCAGTCATCTGGGCACACTATTATCGATAAACACTATTGACAGTGAACTGGTGTATTTTTTAATTGATGGTTTGGTATTAATTATATTTTTTAGTAAGTTAAGTTTAAGATTTAATTGATTAATTGTATATTAAATCAATTGTTTCTATGCAATATTTACGTTACTCGCAATAAAATGTTTAGATTACATTATAGATATGAAACCTACACCAAAATAGCAGTTCGTAAGAATGTTTTATTTATTTCTGGAGGAAAGCAATAAATAAATATAGCGCGTAATGAAATTTCGCGCAGAATATAAATAAGTAAGTTCGAAATAAGAAAGTTCAATCAATCTGAGCACATGTGTTCTGAGCAACTTTATTTTTTCCCACTAGGGGCACTGCTAACGACATGAAAAACTTTTGATGGATTTTTCATAACGCTGGTAAAAAATAAAACAATGTGCGGTCATCCAATAACGCAAGTTTTGTCAATCGTGTTCTCGTTAACTTTGGCTTTTTATGTAATTCATAAACTTGTCTTAGTAGCCGCATCCGAGTACTGTCTAGGCTTCCAGCGATTCAGATATTTGTCTCTAATATTATAATATTAAAAATCATTTGCCTCGTAGCTTATTGAGGAAACATACAACTTTTAGTCAATGACCTATTACTTTAAACTTTACGTCATTGTATAAGTGACGGACGGGTGTCATATGTTGGGTACTAAGAAGTCGAGCACTAGTATTTCAAGTATCCTCATTAGTCATTAGTACCTACGTAAGTACTTAAGCTAAAAAAATATTTAAAAAAAACCGTCCAAGAGCATATCGTGACATGCTCAGTGTAGGGTGAAAAGGGATTAATTTCGAAATAGTTTTATTTTAAAGTTCCATAAGCCCACTATTAATTTTTTTAATTTTTTTAGGACCTTTGGATCAAAAATTAGAGGCATGACATGGCGAAACTTTATAAGGGTTCCTAGTTTACTACGGACCCCTAAAAAGAGGTATATATGGTATATGTACTAAGGGACTTTTTTAAAATAATACGCTTAATTAAATATGGTTTATAATAAGTATTCTTATCTCCACGTCAAAAGTATGGGAAACCAGCCTTTATTATTAATACAAACTAATGACTGCCAGAGACCCCTTTACACAAACTAGCGTAGGGTTAACCAACTTAAAAAGAGTGAACTGGTCAAACAAATATAATTTTTAACGCATACCTGTTTAACCTCGGGTTATTGGCCTGACCCTGGATTGTTCAAATTTAATTGATGTTTACAATTTACAGTGTATAACTGTATTTATCGACATTTTGGAAAACATCGAAAATCATAAATATCGAGCATCTTCCTCTATCACTAACAGAGGCCTATGTTTGAAATTTGATTTTTTTTAACGATTAGTTAATTATATTTTGGTACAGCCACAATTTGAATTTAGTGAAACTGACATCTTTCTTTATGAAATCATTATTTTTCTGTGCACTCGTTCGTATCTTGCGAATTTAACAAATATTTTTGATATCTTGCTCAAGCTTGAAATTATAACAAATTGAATCGACAAAAATAGCAAGGTTCGCTTATTAAACCGGCATAAGGATACTCCTTCTTTCAATAAATACAGACACATCAGAATTACGCCTATGCTCGATTTCTGTCCGTGGAATACGAAAAAGAAAATTGAGAGATAAAAAAGGAAATTCTCTAAATTACTTCGCACTGCGTGTGTCGTGTCAGTAAGTTACGTAAAACAATTCAGTCGACCCATTGATCGAATCGTCGTGAAAGTGCTTGATGTACCTACAATATATGTAATTGTAGAGCTTATTAGTATAATTGGATGACTAAAAGTTTTATTTGTAATCATAATTTGTACATATCGAGGTGTTCCTTGATTTGAAAATATTTAGACTAAAAAAGTAAATGTTACTTTTACTAATGAAGACACATTTTTCAACTTCTTATATACCTACTGCTGTTGATGCCTCAAATAAATAAAATAATAATAACGATTAACTAAGTTTAACAATATATGGATTTAAACTTTCACGATTATCACTCATATTTTAAAGACAAACGAGTCTTTTAAAATAGGCAGTCTGCCTGCGACCACGGGTGTGCCGCCATGCTCAAAACGTCAGGATATAATTAAACGTATGTTTACGCGATTAAGACCCGTTTGTATTTAAAATATAAGTATAACAGAATAAATAGGGAAGATGACCAATGTTCTAAAAATACACGTAGTACATAAAAATACTAGTATAATAATACAACAATCAAACCCAAAGTAACTAAATTAGAATAAGTCTGCACTGGCTTGTAATGTAGGCAGTAATTAAAAACCTCGTTATGATAATAATTATTCTCATGTTTTCCAGCCCTATTTCCACGCTATTAGAGTTCCCGCTATGTTTTATTCAGTCAAAGGTTACTATTTCAATGTTTAGTGAAAATATTATTTTTCATTGTGTCTTGTTATTGTGAACGCGAGTTGAAAACACAACAAATAAAAAAAATCAATTTATTTCCCTAGCGGACCAACATGTCCCGAGCTAATCCAGTTTGTTCGACCGCGCAAGGGTTGAATCACCAATGAGCAACGCAGTCCAAATGTAAAAGTGTGCCACGTGAGGGAAAATGTGTCGAATATTGGCTTTTCGCAATGAAAACTCACTCCTGAATGCGATCAGTATCTAATTCTCTTACCCTTCCTTAGAGATGCTATGAGTTTCCTCAAACTTAATCTTGTAAACTTTCTTTCCTGGATATTTCTTTTTATCACGATTATGAGCATTAATACCGCTAGAAATTTACTTTTGATAAACCAGTTCTGTACCTAAAAAATATTGTATTACGTCAATGTCGGTTATTTCTCCTTTGACAGTAATTTCAAAATGTACCTATTGTTGTCACGGTCATGTGGCTGTATCGTTGCGCACAGTCCCAATATACAAGTAAAAGTTTAAGTTGAAGTAACCAGCTATGCTATTCTCTTATTCACACATTCGACGCTGCGTTCGTCAACGAGCTCGACGACGAGACAGTCTTGTCTAAAATCCTAGCTGTTTGATTTGACATTAGGAATCGAGGCTGTGAGCGAGGTTGTAGGCGAGTTCGTCGCTGTTTTTCGTTAGAGAATACGAAGTTAGTACTATTGAACGTCAAACTCTCGACGCAGTGTAGTTCCAGCTCACGCCGCATTCGTTGCCGAGCACTAGTGTCGTTTAAAGTACATTAGTGAATACCATTTTTAGGCTCGACGCTGCCGCAGCTCTGACACAGCGCTGACAGCAAGGCGGTTTCCTTAGTGAATAACACTGCAGTTCTCAATACCACTACTTGATGATACTTGACTACAACTGGGGAATTTCCGTGATTAAACATCAACAAAATAGAAAACAGTCTCTCTACTCTTTCGTTTTAATATAAATTCTTTCAGTACGTACATTTTTACTTTACAAAAGCATGCCTCGAAAATAATTCCCCCGTTTTACCCATTTTGCGAGCGTTGTCTATTTGGTTGTGTTATTTTTCGGTATCTGAACAACTAACCTTCTGTGAAAGTTTCAACCGGTTTAGATATCTCAGAAATAGCTGAATGTTTAATTTCATTATGTTAATGTGAGATATTTAACCAGTTCAAAAGTTTTAAATTAATCACTTACCAATGAAACATTTAATATTTTATTGTCCTATAGGCTTGTCTGGTTTGGCAATATTATATAGTGCGCCAATTAGCAAACATGTTAAATGAAAAATAAAAACGGTCATTTTTACATACAAAGGTTTATTTTGATTCATAGTTCATGATTTAATTTGGAAAACATTACATTTTTAAACAAAAAATAAAACATAATCCGGAATCGCATTGTTATCTATGTAAATACGATAGACACGATAGATACGATAATAATTTAAAGTATTATCCCAAAGTATATCGCAATATCACCATCTAATTTGGAAAAATAGTCCACTTTAAAGAAAAAACCACTAGTAAGGTAAGTTGGGGTAAGATGAAACGGTTTTTTGAATGGGGTAAGACAAAATGCTATCAGCAGACGCTGTACCTGAAGGACGACTTTCTGTCTTTACCCATTCTGAAAATCGTTTCATCTTACCCCAACTTACCTTACAACTAGTACACGAATTGCAAAAAAACACCATAGAAGGGAAGATAAAAGGAAAGAGGGTAAGGGGTAGACCACGCCACGGATACACTAGTAACGGAGAAGATGCATATTGTGTCGTACAATGAGGTGAAAGATAATGGCAGAGAATTGACAACGCTGCATGGAGACTGTTTCAATGGCAAGAGCGAAGGTCTTAAATATGATTATGAGTACAACCACTAATTCAAGCGTAATTCTAAATCTACATTTCATAAAAATAATAAGCTGATAACAGAAAATGTGAGTATGTAATCTGTAAGCACTGCCAAACATTCTTCTGTGATTCTAACTCAGCCGAATCCATAAACGAACCCTTAAAATAAAACAGCTGAGAAAGAAACTGCAGAAAACTCTCTGGATGATGTCTGAGGCTTCACCGGAGCGACCTCGAATTGCTCATTTTGTTAGCTTTATGTAACAATTAGAAAAGGGAAATAGCAGGAAAGAGGTTTCCGTGTTTCCCGTAATGGTCGTCGTTTGGGAACCAAAATTAAGCTTTACTACGACATCCGTGTCTCGAATGTTTTTGTTGGATTTTTTAAAGAATTATATTACATTAATACGTAGGTAGTTCTTTTTAGATGTTTTATTTACAGTAGAATGGGAAATTGGTTTTCTACGTATGTCTATCTACTTTATTCAAAATATTATAATACGACATAAAACATTGTAAGATTCATTGTATTTCATTTAAATGCGAGTTTCTACCGATACCAACTCGTCACTTAGGTACCACATATGGTACACTTTGATAGATTATAAAATAAACGTTATTTTTTCGTTGTAATTTCGACTTCAATACCGAATAAACATTTTTTAAATTGTGCATATATTATATATTGTTAGTTTTTAACTTAGGCGATCGAGTCATGTTGATGTTGTTGTATTCTGGCCATTTTTTTCCGCAACTCGACATCAAATGTGCCTAGTTTGCGTGGCTCAGTACTTGTTGGGGAGTTCACATACACCCTTGAATTTCTTTGCAGGTGTATGCAGGCTTTCTCATGATGTTTTCCTTCACCGTTACTCACTTGTGAATATCAAGTGATATTTCGATCGAGCCGTGTTCATCTTATTCGTGAACACTTCTTCGAAATAGATCTACGAGTAGGTATTATTGTTATTTCTGTAATTCTCGAAAACTCCTACCAACAAGTGCCAATATTCATCAGAAACGTTCGTTAATTTCAGAAATTACCGAAATAAATTACTACATATTATTATATTATGTTATGTCACGATGGGTAAGTGAAACACGAGGGCAATTGAAACATTTCACACATTTACCCATTTACTATATTTCGGGAAAATGGAACACATGTTTCGCTTACCCAACTTGACAATGTAGACATGCGCAAGAATAGATCGTTAAATAAGTATTTTTCAACCTCACGAAAAATTATATTTTAATAATATAACTTTAAGCTAACAGTTTTACGTGTAATTAAGTTTCTTAATAAGTAATTTAGGAAATTCTCCCGCGCACGGTGCACGATAGTATAATTAGATACGTCGTTAATTGGAAGGTAGCTAGGAGCATAAGTGCGCTCCGGGGTTCTCGCGAGCCGCTTAAGCTACCTATGTCGTCTTCGCCCGCTAAATTATAAATATCATTAAACATGCCGCTACTAAGCAGCTTGTGAAGACATATTTCATTTCATGTCTGCCTACGAGACTAAGCAGACGCTACGCGAGACATTCGAAACCTGTATTAATTAATATATTTGTGACAGTAATAGCTTAGGTATACTTCATTTCAAATACCATGGCCCGATTCCACTTAAAACGGTCATAAAACGTAAACAATAGGAATATTGATAACAAAAGAACCCTGACTACACTTTTTTGCGGCGGGGTGTTTTTGTATTTTTATTTTCAAGTACCTAAATGTCTCAATCTCGCTTTAGTTGCATGCAGGTGACCCAGCACGTGCTGATTTGAAGTGGTCCAATTAGATAACAAAAGACAAACATTATGAGCCCTATTGTTAAGTTTTAAGTGCCATCGGGCCATGGTATTTGAAATGGAGTATACCTACTGACGCAACGATTCGTTTTACTTGAATATAATAAAGAGAAAACATTTTGTATTATTTATTACGATATTTTATAAAAGCACGTCATTTAAGTGTCAGCTAGGACAAATACCTCCCAAAGCAAACAAATAATTTAAATACATTCACTTTTCGCAGCACATTACCCAGTTTCACAAAAACTCCATAACCTAACCCATCCGCAAAAAAGAAATAAGCAGATATGATTTCCGGTAACACATGGCGTCCGTTGGGAGGGTGCGAGGGAAGAAAGCTATTTTGTTAATGGACGCACAATGGAAAAGAAAACTCAATCAAGCGCACGGTCGCCGTGATTTCTGCGCCTAACTACGAGAGATATATTGTGGGCAGGGAGTCGTCATTAGTCGAACACCGCATTCCCGGAAGACTTCCTATTCAAAAACGTTCAAGGAAACCGACCTAATGAAGACATGGCTCTATCCTTTGCTACCGCTCTAAAGTAAGTGAGATAGCGTGTTCGTACTCGTACACCATGATTCGAATAGGTCTAATAAGAGTCGTGAGAAATTCATCGAAATAACCTTTGCGTTACTTCTCACAAAAATGGTACCTGTTTTTATAGCACAATGATGACAAATGAGCACACATACCATGTGATGGTAAGCAGCTATTATCACATGGACGACTACAGTTAGCGATTCTTTCATAATATAATGATGGATTCCCGAGTTTTGAATGTGACTTCTTACTTAAAAAGTTAGGTTACGTGCATAGTATAGCGCAAAACCTTTATTTTTTTATTCTGAAAATTGTGAAAATACTA
Source organism: Thaumatotibia leucotreta (assembly GCA_025490895.1). Taxonomy (NCBI): domain Eukaryota; kingdom Metazoa; phylum Arthropoda; class Insecta; order Lepidoptera; family Tortricidae; genus Thaumatotibia; species Thaumatotibia leucotreta. The sequence goes on from JALPQI010002612.1 coordinate 38,486, forward strand.
TAATGGTCAAATTATTACTCGCTACATCCTATTTTATGTACATTATTATTACATAACATGTAACTTCACTTATGATACATTATAATATTGTTTTTTACAAAAATATCATGCTTATTTTATATGATTTATCTACCTACCTCTAATTCAACGAAATAATGCCGTTCTCAAGGAATTTCTTGCATTATCACATTTCCAGAATATAAATAACTGTATATTGTACGTACGCGCTTACAAAACTCGTAATCCTAAAAACGTCTGTTCCTAATTTCTTTTCCGATTTCAAAAGAGCCATCTTTCATTTACGTCGACATTTAGAACAAGAAAATTTCAAGCTTTAACACGAAGTTTTGGCAATTTCCTTACTTTACGACGCTTTTTTGCGACCCATACTTTGCCGTTAATCTTGCAAACAAAAAGTCGCCTACGTTACAGAGTCCTTACTGCTACTAGCGGGAACAACAGACTCGAATAAATCTTAATTGACGGCGGTAAGTAATTGTTCAAGTTTAGCCATATTTGCATGCAGTTTCCAAACACGGAAATTATCTCTAATAAATAGTATATTCGGAAAGAGATGAATTGTAAGATGTGCAAGTATGAGAGTGCAAGTGCAGTGTTAATTCATAGTTCATGTTATACGAAAAATACAATTCTATTGTTTATCTGAATATGATTGAGCTAATGTTTTTTTTTGTATTTTCCGTCGGCATTATTTATATTATATTACGATCAATTACCACGTAAATATCTAAATATTAGTTTCCGTTTTTACCGCCACTGAACTCTATGCAACATGTTTATTTTATTATTTATTGCGAACTGAGTTTACCTATTTTATTATACGAATATATGTACGATGCATAACAGGTTTCAGGAGATTTTAAAACGTTCACGGAAATTCGATTAATTAGGGTCCAATGAGAAAAAAAATTCACGCATGCAATGTCTGTAGCGGAATCTCAATTGAATACTGCAAAGAAGGTTTCTACTGGTTTTATATTACGGTTGTCAGGGATCGTTCAGTCTCTCCATTTGAGGTTATATTCGACCCAAATTTGTCCAAATGCGGACACATTTTCGACGTCTCTCCGAACACTTTTTCTTTTATTAGAATGTATATTTCAAATATATTTCATGGGTACGCTTTGCAGTATTTGCAAATTTGTGATTTTATTATGCCGTTTCGCTGCGTTTTGTTAAAGGAGATGTGATGATTAGATATTTTTTTGTTTCGTTGGAAGGTAAATGCGTACATTGGTATACTGAACGTAGGTATAGGTAGGTACCTACTTCCTATTATATTTATGGATATCTATTCATAGAAACTAGTAGCAGGTTATTTTGATTCTAGTGTAGACAATGAATGCCATAAAACATTTAAAATAAAATCAGAGTAAATTAGACAAGTACCTTCACAACACAACAATACAATCCAAATTAAGAATAAGATATATTATGTACTGTCCACATTTATTTAAAAGCTTTTCCTATATTGGATGGCTATTATCGTGCCCACGGCGATACTTGTCCATCCATACTCGGCATATTCTTAAAAGTATTCTTGTCGAAACATTAAGTACCGTAATCTACCCTATCGGAAATTGCTAATACATTATTGGAAAATTTTATGTTTCCGTGCTTTTTATAGACCCATATATCGGACTTACTCCATGCTGAAACCATTTTATGGCTTTAACGATCATAAGTAGGTGTTTTATGGCGTTTTCGTGTAAAATACTTTGCGTTACATTTTTAAAACGATATGGGTGTGTCAGAAACATGAAAATTTAAAACACAGGGCCGTCCCTCTAAGCAAAGATGCAAAACTTTCTAGTAGGTAACTTTCATTATCTCATTCAATAATATTATACATATATTTTTTTCTTGTGCCAGCTTTTAAACATTTTTTTTTATATACGTGCCATGCTTATAGATGCCTTAGGCACATACATCTTTACTTAGGCACTGGTCTCACCGCCAGCTACTAAGCTATGAACACGAACAAAAGATGCGCACTTCCGTGTAAATAAAAGAGACAAAAGAGACACGGCGATACTCGCTCAGCTATCAGCTATCACCGCCGGGCGAGTATCGTCGTGTCTCTTTTTTTTTACACGGGAGTGCATATCTTTTGTTCGTGTTTATAGCCTATATATAGTTCATAGCTTAGTAGCTCGCGGTGAGATCATTGCCTATATTAAAATTTACATCTTATTTTGAAGTAAATGGGTTTCAATATAAAATATGAGAGCTGTTTTTGTAATAGTTACTTAAGTTATCGCTGTTCAACTTCCTGGTCCCATCATATTTTTAAGTATTACTTCGTGAATGTTTTATCTTGTCATTTGCAAAGTAAAAGCGATCATTATTTACTTGCTCGGGCATCTGTTTCTCAGGGTTCACTTACAAACTTCTAAACAAACGAGTGTTGGTGATCGTAAACCGTCAGGACGCGTCACGGCACGACCGCGAGCGTCACAAACCATTTACCACGATCAATCACGACCCAAATGGTGTCTCCAGCGCCTTTAGCTATCACTTTGGGAAATTGACTGAAATTTCTGCTGAGCACGAAGCTGAGAAGTTGCCTGGCTTCGTGCTGAAACAGCGCAGTTTTAATTATGAAAATGTTTTATAATGAGTATATTTAGACACAAAATATGTAGATAGACGAATATTTGTAATTTAGGTCATCATAATCATCATCTCAGGCATAAGACGGCCACTGCTGAAAATAGGTCTCCCCTCTGGACCTTCACATGTACCGGTTAGATGCTACCTGCATCCAGTGTATCCCGCCGACCTTCATAAGGTCGTCTGTCCATCTTGTGGGTGGACGTCCAACGCTGCGTTTGTCTAGCCGTGGTCTCCACTCGAGTATTTTTCGACCCCATCGACCATCTGCTCTGTGTGCAATGTGGCTTGCCCATTGCCACTTCAGCTTGCCATAATTTAGGTACCGTAAAATTATTCTACTGTAGACCTAATTACAACAATGGTTCACAAGTGCAACTCTTAAGTACCTATCCACATTGTCCTTTTGATAAGTTCTGAGTTTTTTTATAATTTATGACGAAACTTTGTCCAAGAGTTATCATTAATTACAGCTAATTGAATATGTTGGATTTAGTTTTAGACCAATAGTTGGAAGCTTTGGACTATCGTTGGGTAGTTTTACGATATTATGTGAAACACCATAATATTACAGATACTAAAATATTTCATTTTTATATAATTATGATACATAAAAATAGGCCGATGAATGTAAAATGAGTATTTCAGTTACCCAATTCATTCTTACCTAATTATTAATTCTCTCTGAAGCAGTAGACACTTAAGATATTTAAATGGCAATTTGCAATCACTGTAGAGCTCTATTGATGTAAGGAGGTTATCATTTTCATTTAAAATTTAAGATGAATCAAAACCCATTCCCCATCACCCCTCGAGATGTTGTGCCTACGAGCGATTCTGTCGAACGGCTGTTTTTATTCAATTTACTTGGATTATTCCAGTTTTAAGGGAGTTTGGTTGCAAATCTTGATTGATAGCTCGTAGTAGGGCCCATCAATTCTCGCCCGATAGCGGCATTTGCACTTTAATGGGCGCAAGTAAATTTTACGAGGTAAATATATATGCGGAATTGATTCAAAAGTGGAAACAAGTTGTGTTTAATAAAGATGTCCAATGTACATTGATTATTTTCATGTTGTGGCATAATTCTTTTATGAATAATTCTGTATCGCATAAACTATGTAGTCATAATGGGCTTTGTGCAGAAACTGTTGTAACATACTCAACTTTAGCATATTTCTTTGGGGCAGATTTCGAGTTCTTCGAATATTATATTTATGTGCATAATTTCGATGCTCCTATTTATGATGAAGCATAATCTGGATGTGCATAAAAATTATGGGCATAGTTTTTTTTAGCATAACAGAGAAGGAATAAGAAAAAGAAGGAAAGCTCCCGCCTTAGTCTTCTAACCTAATCTGTCCGAGTCGGATCTGCCCCGGAAGGTTTTGTTCGCTCGCTTCGCTCGCTCACTGCAGAAATTTTCACCCTCACAACAAATTCTGCCTGACGAAAAATGCAAGGTAAGTTTTGAACATGTGGCTATATGCAAAAAAAAATATGCAAATCTAATTTCTGTCTTATAACACTCGGCGTAAATAATAATATGCCAAGATAGTTTCGGGCAAAATAATGTTCGAAATATTGTTATGCCAAGTGATGTTTCTGCCACATTAAGATTATGCCAAAATAGATTATGCCAAGTCTGTTAAGTCCTAAGCGTTTCGGGCAAAATAAATTATGCCAGATAGAGGGAACCCATTATTTAGTTCTCCAATTAGAACCCGGTGGAAGCAAATCATACACTCCAAATATAGATTATCCAATGATGATCTAGATCCTCAGTCATTAGGGAACGACCAGAGATATATATATATATATATAAGATAAATAAGACTAATAAGAGAAAAGTCATAATTTATTATTCCGGCTGAACCACTGGGATTTTTATAATAAAACTTTCATTACTAAATATAAAAACTTATAAATGGTCACTTTTTCTTCCCTTATCCTGCTACGGCATTTACATACAACTCATTGACTCAATTATTTATTAGTGCATGTTTTAACAATCGTCATTATCATGATAAAATACTGGTTAATAAAAGTTATTTATGTGGCTGGTGCATAATAAGAGGCATGACATACGAGCGTGGCCTTATGAAATGAAGAGTGATAAAGCCTGATTACGCACAGTCGCATACAAAACTTTGTCTATGATCTATGACAACAAATAATCAAGTTAGCGGCTATATACCAAACTATCGTATGCCACCTGTTTAAATAATAAAAAAACACACACCAATAGCATAATATTGGAAATTCATTAGAACATCGCTTGTCGATATTGTAATGAAACTTTTATTATATTCCACTGACAACGTACAAAATGTACTTAAAGATACCATTTAATATATCAAGTGTCAACCGGCTACTTGACGGATTACAATGCTGGAGTAGATAAAAATTGCAACGTTGCAGCGCGAATTTATGTATAAAATTAAATAAGGACTCCAATCAAACGTGCTTATTGAATGAAATCATATGGGTTTCACCGTTTTATGAGTTTTTGATAGGCTTCGAGTTACGGCTACAAGTGCAAACTTAAATTGTCGTTCTAAGAAGCAACCCTACCCTTTCATCAAATATGAACAATTTACGTACGTAACAATCTCAAGGGATGTATATTCCAAGATACGGTTAGATGGATCTATCTAAAATAAAGTAAACCTTCCGCAACATCAAAATATATATATTATAATGTAATACAATAGAAAACACGGTGTAACAAAATATTAGTCGGTTATCCATTTTTTTTAAACACGATATAGAAATTCGACAAACTGCTAAGATGATCGCGAGAGCCAAAGCATAATCGTTGCTTATCATGAACAACACTGTATTCCAAAATAGTACGCGCTTGCAATTCGGATTCTAATGCTTCATTGTTAAAATTCAAACGACAAAATATTATCTAAAGATACAGCGTTGTTCACGATAAGTGTCGATATGTACCGTATTATCATATTATAATGTAAATGTATTACAAGAATCACATAAATAATGTTGAACCCACGCCTATATTTTTAGACGAGTTCGATATTCTAAATCAAAGGGAATTATCATCTTTGTACAGTCAAGGCCATTAATATATATACACTTCTCCATACTGCTCCCTTACAAATGTGTCTATATATTAATGCACTCGACTGTACAGTACAGTTTCGTAGGGGTTGAGTAGTTTTTTTATCGACCGATATCGATTTTCATGTTATATACAACAATGTGATTGATTTTGAAACCGGCCAAGAGCGTGCCGGGCTATGCCGGTAGTTATTGGGCCGATTACGAGCCCCGATGCATATGTTCTCGTCCAGTTAGACAGTTTTTCGAGATTATCCCGTTCATCCGGGGAAAAGGTTTACAGACAAAACCTTCACTATTCAATAGTAGTACTAAAGTAGTTTCTTTGAGTATAAAATATTTACTTAGACTTAATAAATCAGAATAAAAAAAAACTATTTTACGAGAGTTATTTTTTTAAATTTTTTCCTCAATTTTTAATTTTGTAAATAATTAATGAATGTAAAGAACGCCATTAATATTAAAGACGACATGGTACACCTGATGCACTGCGTATTTTGCTTCAAGCTCATAAGCGCGGAATTACGGTGGTGAACGAAAATATAATTTAGACACTGGTTTGTTAAAATCGATTTATTAAACAACAAAAGCGTACTTCAGATTGTTGTGTCTCTTGAAATGTAGTACATTAACCATGACTAACGTTCATACAATTTATCATTAGCATATTGTGATCATTTTTAAAATATTAAAAAATTTGTAAAAATTGTTTCGAACTAGACAAACTCCACTGCATCGGGGCTCGTATATTCAAAATGGTTTTATTTTTAGTTTTATTTTAAATAAGCCGATAAATCAAGATTTTTGTCATATTTATGGGATCATAAGTCTCCGAAAATATTGACTTTAGATAAAAACTTTTTAATATTTTCTTCGGTTACCGCGAGGATTACTCATGAAATAAAACTATGAAAACGGATAAACTCGCGTATATTAACTAATTTTAACTTCATTCCGACGTTTCGAACACTTTACAGGGTTCGTGGTGTGTGGTGTACGTCGGAATGAAGTTAAAATTAGTTAATATACGCGAGTTTATCCGTTTTCATAGTTTTATTTCATAAAAACTTTTTATTTACTTTTTCAAAAAACCTATTGACAGGTACGCCACACTATAGGGTTTTTTTTTTACATTTTTATTCTACTACTTTGTCGGTGTGATTAATATGTATACCTACCACCTGTACCAAATTGCACTAGTACTAACGGCCATTGAGCTATGCTGCGGACAGACAGACGGACATGGCAAAACTTTAAGGGTTCTTAGTTTACTACGAAACCCTAAAATAACTATTACATTTTTTTTTTCTAAATTTATCGCATCATGTAGATAAAATTAATGAGGTTGCCTACAGTCTAGTTTTAATATCTATTACGTTACATTAAACATCGATATCAAGACAGTCCATAAAAAAAACTTTCAACACCTAATGCCATTGCAACAAGATAACGGGGTCTAGTAATTAGATATTTTAAATTACGACTCAACTACATAAGTTTTATTTTTACTTGGATATTGTGACATGAAACAAATGAAAAAAAAAACAAAAAAGGAATTGTCGGAAGGAGAAGAAAAAACGCAAAATATTTAGTGGAAGTAGTGATTATCTAAGTGGACGTTAAAATAAAATATTATTGAAGATATAATCCGTAACTTGTATCGATGTGATACAGATGACTAACATTTTAAATCGTCCCACACAAAAACAATATCTACAAGATTACCATATTACATAAACGAGAAATATATATTTCTTTACAAAACAGCGCGATTGAATACAGGATGCTCTAACGCGAAGGTAATTTTATCTTCGGAACATTGTACTGCGGCCGCATGTCTCGCGCACTTGCCGGCCTAAATTATGGCCGGAGCAAAACTTGCCGTTTTTGTCCCCAAGATTAACGATGAACAACCGCCCTCGAAAAATCCTGTCGCCCCAAACGGATATTGCCACAAACTTTACGATATAAAATTTCCTTTTGATCAGTTCGTGGAGTTACGTAAATATAAGTACCTAAATGGAATATTTTTTATAGATTAACTGCTCTTCTTTAAAAAATCACGGGTACTTTAAAGAGAATTGGGTATGTCAAGTTTTTTGAAGTGGTGTAAATTATATTTTATTTGGATGATAGGCTTCCTAAGGATCACGAAAAACCAGTTATTTTATTTTTATAACTATTAATTTATTATTAATATTATTTATAATATTTTTAATTTATGGCTCACAAGCTAAACGACTTTTGCGCTACTGAAAATTAAAAAAAAAACACATGATGGTTGTCAAATATGTCACTGTCAAAAATAACTACGTATATAATAACAATAAAAACGTGTTATTGAGTATAATTTTGATACATAGAATAGTCACTACACTCACATTGAAATGCTCTTCACAAACATATAGGGTCCGTTTCGGGCAATTTATATCCAACGCGTGACACCAAGTTGGTTGTAAACATTTTGGTACACATAGAAAAGCTGAGTCGGGAAAGTCGCGTCTGTATTTCTTACAGCTGGGTACGAAGCACATGAGCATATCTCTGTAATACTCCGTCACGGTTCGGTTGCAGTCACTATTCATTGTATCTAGATGTACGTGAAGCAGTCCAATAGTCAAAACCAGGGTCGTCAGAAAGGCAAGAAAACGTAGTCCAAAAAGCAGAGCGTAGGTAGTCACAGGAAGATCCAAACGTTGTCCAAAATATCGTGCAGGGGTCATGGAGTAGTGCGGCAAGATCAAGAGTCCAAAATTCGTGCTGAGGTCGTTAAAAATATTCTATAAATCACTGAAACCACCAAATGCAATCGAACGAACAAAACCGTTGAAAGACGTAGTTATTTTTGACAGTGACATATTTGACAAACATCATGTGTTTTTTTTTAATTTTCAGTAGCGCAAAAGTCGTTTAGCTTGTGAGCCATAAATTAAAAATATTATAAATAATATTAATAATAAATTAATAGTTATAAAAATAAAATAACTGGTTTTTCGTGATCCTTAGGAAGCCTATCATCCAAATAAAATATAATTTACACCACTTCAAAAAACTTGACATACCCAATTGCTCGATAACCATAATTTAATGAATTGGTAACTCCGCCATTGTCGGTCCCAAGCCCGAATGTGAAAGGAGGAGGGTAGGTAGAGAGGTGATATAGACTGCCGTAATTTCGCCAACGCCGAGCCACGGGCGGCGGTTAACTACCCCGTACCTGGAGAAAAAGCAGCCACGAGGAATTAAATCTCCTCAAAACGGACTTATCTGCCAAGACGTCTAGCCAACGTGGTGGATTATGGCTAAAATCCTTGCAATGGAAAAGTACACTAAACAATGGCCCCCAGATCCCAGCAGTTGCACTATCCCGGGCTCTGGCAGCAGCCATGGTTACGGTGCGACAGGGGGTACGAAGAATCACTGGGAGGGTACGAGCTGCCAAACACGACTACTACTGGCTACATACAACACACGGACTCTGAGATTGCAGGCGAAACTGGAAGAACTGGAAAAAGACCTCACAGATGTGAGATGGGACATTATCGGACTCTCTGAGGTTAAACGGGAGGGAGAAGACACCGTAAAGCTTATCTCAGGCAATGTACTGTTCTACACAGGGGCAACAAATTCGGCGATCGGCAGTGTGGGGTTCTTAGTGAACAGAAAGATTGCTAACAATGTGAGTAAAATAAGTAGCATATCTCCACGAGTGGCCTACCTAATACTTGGCCTGAATGAGCGATACACATTGCGAATTGTTCAAGTTTACGCCCCTACATCGGCTCATGAAGACTCCGAGGTAGAGACCTTCTACGAAGACATAGACAAAGCACTGTCTGAGGGGAAGAAATCGAGGTTTAATGTGATCATGGGAGACTTCAATGCCAGACTAGGCCATAGGACCGACGAAGAAACCTGTGTTGGACCGTTTGGCTATGGATCGAGGAACACACGTGGGCAGACCCTAGCCAATTATTTGGAATCGCGGAAATTCTATGCCATGAACACTTTTTACCATAAGAAAGCTCGGAGGAAATGGACATGGGCGAGTCCTGACGGGAAAACAAAAAGCGAATACGATTACATATGCGTTGACCGGAAACACATTGTTAACGATGTAACTGTGTTAAAAAAACTTAAAATGAGCGACCACAGGCTCGTAAGGAGTGCCGTTAGGATAAACACAAGAATGGAAAGGGTTAAACTTCTCAAGAAACCCTTGGCAAATCTCCACATTCCGCGGGGTGTAAGCGCTCGTTTCGAGGAGGAACTCTCCGAAACGCTAAAAAGATCGCTGAGCGACTGCTTTGAAAAGACCATCGACGATAAATACAATCATCTGACCAATACAATAGTGAATACAGCCAAAGAAGTATTTCCACGCTGCCCAAGTAATAGGAACAAGTTATCCCCATACACAGAACGACTGTTAGAGCAGCGTCGCCAGCTGGGCTTAGACAGATTTCACACGCCAGAGCACCGTGAACTGAATAAAATCATATCCAGATCCATCAGAAAGGACATTAGGAAAAGGAACACGGAACGAATACAACAGCTGATCGAGAAACACCGTGGACCAAAGGTTTTCAGCAGGGTCACCAGCGCTGGCAGCAGCCAAATGACAAAGCTAGAAAACGAGAATGGGGAGATCGTTTCTGGAGCAGCAGAGGTCATAAATGTCATCGGGAAATACTACGGAAAGCTATACGAGTCACAAGCTAGCAGTCCAGATACGCTCGGTGCTTCCGATAAAAGGGCACCTCTCACAAAGCACTATACTGAGGACATCCCAGACATAAGTACAAATGAAGTCAGACAAGCTCTTAAAAGAATGAAAGGATACCGGGCTCCGGGCGAGGATGGAATAACCACGGAACTACTGAAAGCAGGTGGAAAGCCCATCCTACAGGAACTTCGGATTCTGTTCAACGAGGCTCTGTTTACTGGTACGCTACCGAGTAAGTGGAATGATTGTATTGTCGTCTTATTCCACAAAAAAGGACCCAAAACCAGCCTAAAAAACTACCGGCCTATTGCTCTACTAAGCCAAATTTATAAGGTGTTTGCACGTGTTCTAACGACGAGGATGGCTCGGAAGCTAGACGAACATCAACCTATCGAGCAGGCGGGGTTCAGAAGCGGGTACAGCACTATGGACCATATATTTACAATACGGCAGGTGATACAAAAAACACTAGAATACAACCGACCTCTATACCTTGCCTTTGTAGATTACGAAAAAGCTTTTGACTCTGTGGAACACTGGGCAGTTTTTGAATCCCTACAGAGGTGTCTTATAGACTACAGGTATATAACACTGCTGAAAAACCTGTATAAGTCAGCAACGATGACCCTTCGCATACAGGATGCCGCTACAACTGTTCCCATTAAGAGAGGCGTGCGGCAGGGTGACGTCATCTCACCAAAATTGTTCACGAACGCGCTTGAAGACTTATTTAAGACCCTAGAATGGGAAAACATCGGAGTGAACATCGACGGCCGACACCTAAATCATTTGAGGTTTGCGGACGACATTGTGCTTCTCGCGGAGACCCCGGAGCAGCTGGAAAAGATGCTTCACCACCTCAGCCTAGCATCTCTAAAAGTAGGCCTGAAGATGAACTTCGACAAGACGAAGTGGATGGGCCCATCAGATACGGCAACGATCTCAATTCAGGGCAGACCAATCGAAAAAGTTGTTGAGTACATCTATCTGGGGCAAAAGATCAGGCTAGAGACAGATTCTCTAGATACAGAAATTAGTAGGCGCATCCAGCTGGGATGGGGAGCCTTTGGGAGGCTCAAGGATGTGTTTAAGTCGAATATCCCACAAAACCTGAAAACGAGGGTGTATAATGAATGTGTCCTTCCAGTACTGACTTACGCTTGCGAGACGTGGACGCTAACCATCGATAGAGCGAAACGGCTGAAAGTCGCACAAAGGGCGATGGAACGCTCAATGCTCGGGATCTCTCTAAGAGATAGAGTGCGGAACGCGGAGATCAGGCAACGCACGAGAGTTACCGACATCATTGAACGAGTAGCCAGTCTGAAATGGAGATGGGCGGGACATGTGTGCCGAAATGATGATGGGCGGTGGGCGACTAGAGCCCTCTTGTGGAGGCCAAGAATGGGTAGCCGAAGCGTAGGCAGGCCAGCTGCCAGATGGTCGGACGATATAAAAAAGACGGCAGGGCCGACCTGGAAGAGAGACGCCGCAAACCGTAAGAGGTGGAAAAAATTGCAAGAGGCATACATCCTGCAGTGGAGTAAAATATGCTGAGAAGAAGAAGAAGAAGAAGAATGAATTGGAAACTCGACAGATATGCAAATGCAATAAACTATTTGGAGTTATAATAATATGAGGAAAAATAAATTACTCCGTTATCATTGTTTAGAAATTAATTTGATGCATGATATTTATAAATTATAAATATTAGATGTTATATACCAAAGAAAAAGGACCAAGATCACCTATGTCCGAGGTGGGGATCGAACCATCTATTGAACATATTATGTCAATAGATGGCAGCACCAGTTCTCTCTAGCTATTCTAGAAAACTGTAAAGTATTCTAAATAGGAGGTGGCAGGCATGTATTGCTTACCCTCAGAGAATGGTCAAAGGCGCCTAGCCTTGTAAGGGATTGCATATACCCGAGAAATTTGACCGGTGGTTGCTAAGACCGAGTGGCCGAGGGGTACAGGCATCAGCCGCGAAAGCTGAGTACGTGGGTTCGATCCCCACCTCGGACATAGGTGATCTTGGTCGTTTTTCTTTGGTATATAACATCTAATATTTATAATTTATATAGTATTAAGTAGTGTGACTACTGGAGAAAAATTAAAAGTACAAATCAAAATATTTAGTTAATAAATAATTTGATTTGTATTTCGCAATATGTTCGATATTTATAAAGTTATTTATAACAATCATGTTGTTAAATATAGTTATTTTGGATTAAAAAAGTAGGAGGCGTTGAATGGTTAAAATATTAGCAGTTCTTTAACTAAGACTAAAACCTAATGAATTTTCTGAGAACAACGTCTCATGAGAATACTACATAAATATAACTTTAAATCTTCTGTATCAAATCAAACAACGTTTAAAAACATAAAATTATATGTTACCACTAAAAACATCGTGAACGAAACAAACTTACGGAAATCAACCTTATTTAACTTACAAGTACAAGATGTTGGCTTCAAAATATCGGAATCTAATAAAAACACGCTGCATAAAATTGTTGCAAAGCTAAACGATTTTTAACACACCCTTCACTTAGCACACGGTAGGCTTCAGGTTGAAAGTACCCGCATAATATTTACATAAATGTATCCTTAAGCAATTTATGTAAACGATGCGCATGTAATTCCTTAAACTATGAAGGTTGGGAAATTGTCTCTACATACGGTTTAATACGATTATTTTTACCGTGAAAGGTGTATACATGGTGGCCAAAAAATAAGTGCTTTCCTGCTGCCAGCGAGGTTTTGTGAAGCAGAATACTCTCCTAAGGGGAGTTTAATAAGGAATAAGTTCAAGTTTCAAAAGTAGTCGTTCTAAGTAGTTATTGTAGTATCTAGTACCTAGGTACGCATTAAGAAGAAACCCTCCTGAAACTTTCCAAAACCTACAGGTACTACTCTAGGGGATTAAACTACCACTAAAAGACCTATTCTGAGTCCCAAAACCTTTTAGGCAACGAGAATTCATTATTTTTTAGCTACCATGTATCATGACAAATGTTTGCGTGCGAATTGAAGTGAGCAAAGCTAAAATATTTTCACGGACACGTTCTCTGAATATAAAAACGTTAGCTCCATGGAGGATATTCAATGTCAAAGAAAACAAGTCGTACTCTCAGACGGGAAAGGCTGACCTGAACAAACTCAAGCAGTCAAAGTCAAAGTCAAAGTCAAAGTCAAATAATTTATTTGCCAGAATACGGTTACAGAGGTCTTAAATCTAGGTAATACCTATACATTTCATGCGTATTCAACCTGCCTGCAGGTGTGCAAATATTTAAAGATAATAATTATTAGTATTTATAAATGTCAAACTATAATAAATAGAAATAATTAACAAACTAGACTAAACAAAAAATAATTCAAATTATATAATTATGATGTCATGTACAATTTTCCTATACAATTATTAACGTAAATCTAGCAATTTTACATAAATTTAATAATTTTAATGTCAATGGTAACTATCATGTGAAATATTCTCTTACACTATAAAAACATTTATCTTGAAGCCAAATTGATAATTTATTTTTGAAGATTGTTATATTCTGTTCTTTCTTTAGGTTTACAGGCAAATTATTATATAAGACTATGCACATGTTATAACAGTTTTTTCTATACATGTATGCGTGGCAAGGAGGCTGGTATAACATATCTCTGTATTGTGCTCGCGTGTGTCTTGTAGTGGTATCACAACGTTGAATGAAATAGTCTGGGTTTTCCTTGACTAAGAGACAGGCTGCTTTTATGTACATGCACGGTAATGGTAGAATTTTATATTTTTTAAATAACGGTTTACAACTCTCAAGAAACCAAGAATTATCTATAGCACGTATACATCTCTTTTGTATTTTGAAAGCTCTTTCTATATCGACGGAATTTCCCCATAATAATAATCCATAGTTTAGTACGGACGAAACGTACCCGTGATATGCCGTAAGTGCTGCTGAAACTGTTTGCCTTACTCTTTTAAGAGCAAAGACAAAAGAAGACAATTTTGTACATAAAAGGTCAATGTGGTGTTTCCAATTCAAGTATTTGTCAATATTAAATCCTAAGAAAGTTACGTTGTCGACTATCTCTATTTTTTCATTGTTGTAATAAATCTTTATAGTCCTTGAGCTGTGTGAATTGTAGGAACTAAATTGTATGGCTTTCGTTTTATTTATATTAATTTTTAATTTGTTTTTATTGGTTATTGCAGTTGGGTTTTGATGACACTTTATTTACGCATACGGCAATATACTCACGTAGTCTGTGCAGTGTTTGTCTGTTGGTGCTGCATAGTTGATTATATTTGCGTATGCCTACGAGGCTTTTCAGGTATTATAACAGAAAATCTAAATCAAATGTATATTTTAATTCTACGTACCAACCAATAAAACATGGAAGCCGCACGGTATACTAAATTGCCGATTAAAAACGGTCCTAAATTTTAGTTGACAAATGTAACCCCCTCTTCAATGCATCACGGTAATGAATTTCAATATCAACTTATAAAATCTTAAGCCACCATTTAAAAATAGTTGTGATGGGTCCATCAAAGTTTTGATTGGCTATTATTCTATAAACATTTGTCAAAGATGTGTTGCGCCTAAATATGCGCGATGTTAAGAAAAGCGCTAAGTCCTGCCCATCTTGGCACAATTGAACAATTTGTTTTTGGAGGCATTTTTGAGCTGGCATTAGACGTCCATGTTTTATATGGTCGCAGTTTTGATTTCTAAATCATATGTTTGTCGTTACTATCATTGAGAAAAATTACATTGTCAGTTATTATTTACATCTGCCACGCATAGGTATTTTTATCTGTTTTTGCTTAGTCATTCATTATTACCGATTGTTGTATTAACATTCTTAGTTATGTACCTTCAAAGGTTTTCAAAAGTAAGTAGAATATGACACTGTTTTGCGACAAAACCATTATAACACTGATAACTCATCAAATATATCTTACCGAGTGTTGAGTACGGCGTACCCAACATTGCCTGCCGAAGCTCCAGTTGGCAGAGCTCGGACACACGTGGACCGGTCTACTGATGAGGAGGGCTGGAACGGCAGGAGGTGCTTTTTCTTATTAATAGGCAGGATCCATTTTTCTTCCTTTTTATTGTTCCTTTCTTGAGGGAGGTCAGCTCGACACTGGCTCCATACAAAATGCGTTGCGTATTTATACATCACTGGCCATGATTTTCAGCCAATCGTCAAAACATGTCGACCAATCACAAAGCAGCTTATTTCTGTTTCATGAAATCTAAGTCTGTTCTGCTCACTAATTCAATTGGTAGGTAAATGCCGCGCTCTGATTGGTGGACTTCACATTGTTCGATTTATACTAGCCTACTTTCGCTAAGATCTAAATACATTTACCTAATTTTAATCAATCCATGCCGTAATGTTTACATTCATTGTTTGTAAATAAACTTTACACGTGGTTATCCATCGTTCACAACAAAAACACATGCAGTATTGTTTACGTTCTAAACAATAGGCGTTCGACTCTCTCTATTGTTCTCCGTTACCTGCAATGTTTTGGGTTAAAACCTTTATTTTAAACATTACGTTGGGTCACTGGCCCAAGGGTCCATTGCATCATTTGGATAGGTATCTGACCTATATTTAACGGGTTATATATTTACAGTTCTTACATTAATTAGGCTCTGGCGAGGTATCAAATGGTTCATACATAGTACAAAATGCAACATTCTAAATCTTATACGCTAAGTTCAGGCAAACAATATTAGCCAATAGGCGACGAGAGCATACTTTTAGACTCTGTTCATACATTTTGCGTTCATGAAATTACTTATACGTTACTGATTACTTATATCTAACTTAATTACGTGAGGATCATTTATTTACAGGATTTATCTTATTCCTAGGCGTTCATCGTTCGCGACGTCGTGTCGCTAACACCGAGATATCACGTTTTGTCGCAAAGCAACGATTTGAAGTTAGTAACAACTTTTTTACATATTTGATCCAAAGACAGTATGGGAAGTATAAAAGACGGGCCCTAAGGCAATAACGAGACAGCAGCGAACGTGTACTTTGCGCCATTAACTACCGCATTATCTCGCAGCTTCCCTTTTCAAATATTTGGTCGTTTTATTTACATCATCTGGGTCGGAGGAAATTTTCGGATTACATAAATTTACAGCTAGGTACCGCTTATTTCGGTTTCAGTGAATAGCTTTTACTCAATTTAAAAATCTTGATTTGTGTTAAAAAAAATTGTAATCAGTAACAATAACATAATGTATGCCATTCGTCAGTACAAAACAAAAAAGTAAAATAACCTAAAACTTGCGATGTAATTGCGCACTTTTAGAACACAATCTTGGTTTTATGACCAACTTAAAACCACCTTGAGTTCTCAAACATATTCAATTTGTTAAAATTTGATAATCTAAAAACCATTATTTTTAGTTATTGATAATGATTACTTAAAAATATATCTGCAAACGTGTTTCACGATGTGTCAAAGACGTCAAATGCTATGAAAAGTCAGCCATATTTGTTTATACTTTTTTGGATTCTCCTGCCTATATCCATACCTGGGATAACTCGGGGCATTTATACGAAAGTGATGTAGCAAAATATTTTATCGACTAAAAATATATCGATGTTATTGTGAATGACAACATCAAAATGTTATTCGGCATAAATAAATATTAGGTACTTACTCTTCAATTAAAATAAAAAATAAATTTAAACGGGTAGTAACGCGTTTATTTTAAAATAGTTTTCAAAATATACAATTAATATTAAAATATCAATATTTAAATTGTCATTTTGATTAAAATGACATCTGCATACTTTTACTATCTGAAGAGGCCCAATATCAGATATGACATCGAACCTTTATACTGTAATTGAGAATGTTCAATAAGTACATCTTTTATTATCATTATATCGACATCTTTTTAATCGATATCAAATCCCTATAACTTGCCCCCAGTTATCCCAGTATGCTTAGCACATGATTGGAGCGACAGTATCTCGCCGCGAGATAGTCTATCCGTCCCTCTTTTGTTAATTATTATTATTATTATGTATGTACATAAAAATATTATTAATTTTAGGAAAAATTGTGACATACATAATATTAATACTAGAAACAAGCATAAGCTCGCAGTACCCGCCACTCGGCTCCTTAAAATTAGGAAATCATTCATGGGTAATTGTGTAAGATTTTATAATAAACTTCCAGTAAATGTTACTGAATTTTCAGTCAACAAATTTAAGAATTTTGTAAAGCGTAAACTTATATCTAAAGCTTATTATAGTACACAAGACTACATGAATGATAAAACACCGTGGGAGTAATTCAGGATTTAATTATTAGTTTAATAAAGTCATGACATTCATACGATAATTTACGCTTGGAGACCTTGTACATCTCCAAACGTGCATTATATAATTTTTATTTTATTTATTTTTCATATTAGCTACTATCCTTACAGGTTAAACCTAATACAATAGTGCCTTAACTAATCTTAAATACCTAATTTTATCCTAATTCCTTACATAATAACACAGTACATATAAACACATTTTAATAAATTCTGACAATGGACAGTGAAAAATATCAACCCTCTCAGCAACTAGATTCAGTGTGCGGACGGTGCGACTCAGAGGCGCCTTACGAAGCAGGTTAGTTCTGCCGACCGGCTCCGTCAGCAACCGCGGCCGTCGCCTTCGCTCCACGTACCGCTCGGGCACGCACAGGCTCAGCTGCTCCAATATGCCTGGGTTACACACGTTGCCACGAAGAACCCTCACTATGTAGCACGCGAGTGCCAGATCCCTGCGTGTTTCCAGCTTGTTGTAACCCACCATGCCCAATACAAACAGTGTGGGATACATCAGAGGATAGAAAGGATACACTCCGTACCATTTCCAATACAAGTACCGTGTAAACTTATTTTGTATCCTTTCTATCATGATCATATATTTTGCCTCGTGTGGGGCCCATATTGCAGCATTGTATTCCAGTTGACTTCTGACAAGAGCATTGTACAAAGCTGACACAGCGTTAACGTTTGAAAACTCCACTGCTTGTCGAAGTACGAAGCCTAGGATTCGAAACGCCTTTTTGCATGTGCTGACAATGTGGTCCCTAAAAGAGAGATCTGCCTTTAAGCGTACGCCTAAGTCCTTTACAGAGTCTACTCTTTTTAATTGTGCCCCTGCTACCGCGTAGTTATATATGAGTGGCGTTTTGGCCCGAGTAAATGTAATTATGTTGCACTTATCCACATTAAACTCTAGTTTATTACTACGAGACCACTTCACCACCCTGTCCACATCCCGCTGCAGGCGCTCGCAATCTCCCTCATCCTTGACCGCCAGGAGCAACTTGAGGTCGTCAGCAAACAGAAGACACTTCGCATCCTTGACCACTTTTGGCAAGTCGTTGATCATGATAATGAATTCTAACGGCCCCAAGTTACTCCCCTGACTTACTCCGGTCCGGGTGAAATATGGCTCAGACCTGTATCCTGCATACTCTACGTACTGCTGGCGGTCCCTCATATAGTTTGCAAAAAACTGCAGCAATTTGGGAGTGCAGCCAACCGCCGCCAACCTCGCCAACAAAACGTCATTATCGACCATGTCGAATGCTTTTTTGAAGTCGAAGTATGCGGCGTCCACTTGCACTCCAGCATCCACATGAGGAACCGCGTAAGCCATGGCGTCGAGCAAGTTGCTGGTCGTACTCCGCGACTTTCGAAATCCGTGCTGCGCATCCGATAGTTGGGCCAGTACTTGCCCCTGAATACTGCGCTGCACTAATGTTATTATTATATACCTATTCGGAGAGAAACCTTACTTCTCTATAAATTATTACTTATAAATGTTGTGACTTTTAGAGACTTTACATCTCTTGTTATTATTATTATATTTCAATTTGTTTAAAATCAATTTTATGTTTTTTTTTAATGCATGTTAGTTGTAAGATGTACCATCATTGTTTGAAAAAATTATTCCCGCCAAGTTTCTTACCGGTTCTTCTTGGGTCAGCGGTGTAGGGTTCGAACCGGAAGTAGTTTTCATATCTAGACGATTCAAAAGAGTTTGTTGCTATTCCAATTTGAATAAAGAATTATTTGACTTTGACTTTGACTTTGACTAATATAGCTAGTGAAGGACGGGAGATCTATCTCGCGGCGACATACTGTCGCACCAATCATGTGCTAAGCCTGCAGGTATGTATATCATGCATTGCCACTGTAACACTGGCACCGCATCGGCATGCGGCGACAGTGTAAGAGCGGGACAGTGCTATTATACATTTATCTACGCCAAGGACAACCAGTCGAAAGTAGATTATTAGAAAGTAGGTAACAATGACTAACCCCCTTATTCATAAATATCTCCTAACTTAACAAGACGCTAAGTATTGTTGGTCCATTTCGGTCTTATCAATATGTCTACAAGATCGAAAGGGACAAACAAACTTGCTTGCTACATTAAATGAATAGAGAGGTAAGTTACTAATATTTTCACATGTACCTAAACAAACCACCATACACAACTACATGTTATATTTTTATGTCATAAAACTGCGACAACTTGACAAGCCCACAGATTTCATCGAAAATAAAATTCAACGTTCTTTTGCTAGTTCTGTATGCAACTATCAAAAGAACGTTGAATTTTAATTTAGTCTTCTATTAGTTTTGTGGTCTTCTATTTCTCACATTATCTTTTTTATTTGTAAGATCTTTATAACCTTTGTTAATACTTGCCATTACACTATCTACGAGTATTTCCTACATCAACTCGAATAGTACATTGTGCATCAAGAGAGGTAAGTACGGAATTACTAACGAGAGTGTTAGAAGCCCGACGCCGTAGGCGGAGGGCTTTTAATGACTCGAGTTAGTATTCCGCTTACCGACCGTGATGCATACAATGTTTTTCATCACACTTGCGGACAAAAAAATAAGTTTTAAGACAAAATATTATTCTATGACGTACTGACATTTCGATTACTCCCTAGGGAATTTCACTCTTCTATTACTCCCGCTACGCACGCAAGCAATGGCGCGCTTAGACAGCAAGTGTGATGAAAACATTATTCCTAAGAACATGGGCAAATTTCAATTATGAAACGATATTGATGAATACTTCCTCATACATCTGATAAATAACTTCAATAGGTACCTTTAATATCCAAATCATGAATTTATAAATAAATAAAACCAAATGGCATTGCTTACGTTACGAACCTAACGAGCTAATAGGTTACATTTCGCAAAACGTAAACGTAGCAAGACTGACAAAAATCATTTAACATATAAAGAAATCCAATTATGGGGAATAACGAGACCCCGATTCTGAACGCGGAAATTCTCTCTGGAATATTAAAAAAATTGACTGCGCAAATACTAAAGCTCGTCGAAAATACCGATTCATTCCAGAGGTATTACTGAATCATCGTGTTGAGACAAAAAGCGCATTTTCTAGCAGATAAATAGTTTATGTTACTTTAATATTTCACAATTGGCTGAATCCACAAGACTGTAACATCAGCTACTGATTCTTTTGTATCTTCTTACATTAATTAAGTCGATTTTAGGGTTCCCATGTCTCCCTATAGGGCTAGGCTAAACATACGGACACACTAAAGAATTGGTAATTGATGTTACAGTGTTCTTGATTTATTATTATTATTATTTTTTGGTTCTTTACATTTCTCAGTATGCCTATTAGGTACACTGGCGTAATGAAATACACGGGCCGAAGCCAAGTGCATTTCGTAATTCAAGAAACTAAAAGATTATCCGCGCTTAAACACTAGGTATGTGGATAATTCACACTATTATTATTATTTATTTATGCACAGGCAGCTTATAGCTGATGCGGGCACAATCAATAGAGTCTTGTGTTTTCGTTTCAGTTCCTTGTAAATTCATCAAGTCTATTTTTAAAAGAGTTCACAAATGACACACTTTTCACTGACTCAGGTAAACTGTTCCACTCTTTCAACACACGGTTAGACAAAAAATGGTGCCTGGGGTTGCTAGAACTTGGTGAGCGTACAAGTGCCAATGAGTGCCCTCTCAGGTTACTATTTGTACGCCTGACAAACATATCCTGTAGTGACGGGACAGCGTGGTATCCATTCAAGATCTTGAACGTTTCAATTAGGTCACCGCGCTCCCTTCGACGTTCCAGAGTTGTCAAATGCAACTCCTTAAGTCTTTCGTCATATTCCTTGTGACGCATTTAATTTGCCCATTTTTATTATGATACCGGCAGCATTTTTCAAGAAATTTCGATTTGTGCTTCTCCAGTAAGAGTAATGGCAAGCAGAAACGCACGCTTGTACGAAATAATGAAGTAGACACTAATTAAGAAGATATCGCAGAACGCTTAGATGTCACACAGCTTGGCCAGCTTGTTCTGTTTTTTTCCGTACTCAGATTTTCGGTGATTTTTTGCTTGTTTATTATGTTTTTTTTTTCCACATCCAATTCGAAATTTATGTAATCGATATAGATTAAAACATTATTTGGGGATAAGGTTTGTAATCCTTATACGTTAGTCAAGGAATTGGCGTATAGGTCACATTTTGGCGCAAAAGAGCAAGATGGGAGGCATATAAAAAGTGCAATGAAGTGTCTTATAGTTTATAATTAATTAATTACCATAAAACTATTTGAAATCATCCTATAAGTAACTTTGTCGGTAGATACGAGTAAATACAGCGTGCCTATTATGTATTTGAGACGGGTGAATATTTGAATGGCGATTACTATCTGACCTAGGGAACCTGGTTACATACATTTCTTAATATGAAATGGTATTTTTTTTCATACAAAATAATTGGACACGCACTTGGTACGCAATGTATTGCATCCACTTGTAGCCACATTAATTAATGTCGACATAAGCACCTAAACGTCATACGAGTGTCATCTCATGTCAGTTGGACGGCATACGTTGTTGCTGTGCGGCTCTTTAAAAATCATTACACCTAATTTACAACAAAATTTAACGAAATGATTATCTTATCCGATTTGCAGGATCAGCTATTATATAGCTGGATTAATTATTCGCCCGTATAAAATACACACGCTGTCTATGTTGGCCACCAAAAGTACGGAGTCTGCTTATCACTGAATCTCTAAGCAATAATAATATTATGATACAATAGCTACCCAAAGTTTTGTAACCCAACATTATGGTACGAGGGCACAGTTTGCTTCATAATAATATCACAAGTTAGAATAATAATAAGCCTTTATTCCCGGAAAACGATAGATTCTACCTGTAATTAAAGTTTGCGGCAGATCTGTATCTGATTACAATCACAAGCCTGTATAGTGGCAATTTTACTTATTGCAATATAAATCTTCAGTGATACTGCACAGAGTGCACTTCTCAACTCCGTTGAACGCTACTGTCTGAGGTTTTCATTTTATGTAACTTATATCGGTCGCGATACTTGCTATTGCAGCAACTACTTAATTATCAGGATAAGATCCAGGGAGTGGGGACGCAAGTGGCTTGAAGGATATACTGCTCTTGACCCCTACTTGATCTTTACTTGGTAATATCGGAGATACTTCAAACAGGGATTGTGTAAGAGTTTAATTGGATTAGTTTCAAGTGGGTAGATTACGAGCGTTAAGCAATTTTCTGCAGCGTTCATATTAATCATATTTTTATTTTTATTGTATTAATTAGTTTGCGACGGCGCGATGAGCGATATGTGCTTGTGGATATAAACAATATTTGAAAAGTAAGTATGAAGAAAAAAGTTTGTGTCTCAGCGGCGATTACACTTTTTCGTTCGCCTTATGCGGTTGCCGAATCAAAGTACGAGGTTGACAGGCAACAGACAATAATTGCTTGCGGCGAACGACCAAGATTACAAATCGTATTACTGAAGCTTTAACTGCATGTCAAAGTACAAACTTAGTACATTTTTATGACTTAATTACGAGGTCAATAGTCTTTCAGGTCATGATGAATTAAGGGTACACCCGCCGAGCGCCGTTCTGCCAGTCAGGACGGTGTACCTTTAGATAGGTGATAGTAATAACCCCTTACAATGTGGACTGATGATTTGGTGAAGGTCGCAGGAGTCCGCTGGATGCAGGTGGCACAGGACCAGTCATTGTGGCAATATTTGGGGGAGGCCTATGTTCAGCAGTGGACGTCTTTCGGCTGATATATAAAGATGATGATGAACCAGAGATCGGACAAATGTGCATCATTAAGGAGTCATTGCGGCTGTCCCAGATCAAAGCCTAGTAAGTGTATTTAGCGAAATTTTACAGGAGAGGCAAATAAACATTTTGTTAAAAAAAAATAGTAGCAGAGACCTTTATCTCACAAGACTTTGTTTTATATAAAGAAGTATAACTTGCTTTATAAGACAAACTATTGAAACTTAATATATGTATCTTTTTAGAACTTTTATGTGCCTTACTAACAACTGATTACAAAAAAAATATAGAAATTTTATGTCAATTACAAAATTGAAACCTAGCAAGTGGTACAAAAATGGTAAATTGTACTGCTTGTAAGCAGTAAACTCTTAAATGTCAAATATAAAATCAAGCAAATGCTTACTTTGAAATCCGGATTAAATTAATAATTAAAATGGTATGGTATGGGGTAATTTCAAACTACAGAAATTCTGCTCGGGTAATTTCGGAATGAATCTTGTAGTACACCAAACGAAGGAAACTCAGAGGAAAAAACTCGTGTATAAGCGAATTTTGGCATAGTTGTAGGGAATGGTGTTTTAAACCACATACTAAAAGTACTGGTGGTTAGGGGTGGAGCTAACGGGGGGAGAGGGGTGTAAAGGTCCTTATTTTTAATGTTTCGTAAATAACTCTTAAACCGTGGCTTATAGCAAAAAACGTTCTAGTACATAAGTAATCTACATAAAATTCTCTACAAAAAAGATTTAAGCATGTTTCCTCTGGGATCAATGTGTCATGAGATAAGAAAGCAAGAAGATGGACACTAAAGAAACAAACACAGTTGTTTAAGTAGGTATGGCACATACAGAATGCTCGCGACAATTCCAAAAGATTTTAATGCTCAATTCCTGACCATATTTAGAGTCTTTAATGTTATATAAAATTTCATGGATTCGGCTTGGTTTCAGAGATAATCAACCTTTTTTTCGAAATAAGTTTTTCGACGTAACTCGTCATAAAACTTCTTTTTGATTACAATGCTACCACAATGTGTTTTAATATTACCACACTTTTTGCCTGGCAATAAAAAAATGGGAATAAACTTGACGCAATAACCTGTCCCTAAAAAAAATATTAAAATAAATAATTTTAACAAATTGTTGTTATGATAAAAAGTACTGGAAATGTTAAAAGTATGCAAAAAGTCAAAAAAAAAAGAGAAAAAAAATTTTTTTTTGGTGGTATTTGACATTAGGTTTCATAATAATTTTTGTTTGTTTAGATGTCTAGAATGCATAGTTAAAATCTTTTGACGATGATTATGAGAATATTTTATTTAGGTTTAGAAGATAATTAGGAATTTTATTTTTACAAATAAGTATACAGGGCGCGCCCGGGCGCGAGCATTCCAAAAGATTTTAAGTATGCATTCTAGATATCAAAATAAACAAAAATGATTATGAGACCTCATGTCAAATACCACCAAAAAAAAAATTTTTTTTCTCTTTTTTTTTAGACTTTTTGCATACTTTTTAACATTTCCAGTACTTTTTATTACAACAACAATTTGTTAAAATTATTTATTTTAATAATTTTTTTAGGGACAGGTTATTTCGTCAATTTTATTCCCATTTTTTGATTGCCAGGCAAAAGGTGTGGTAATATTAAAACACGTTGTGGTAGAATTGTAATTAAAAAGAAGTTTTATGACGGGTTACGTCGAAAAACTTATTTCGAAAAAAAGGTTGATTATCTCTGAAACCAAGCCGAATCCAGGAAATTTTGTATCACATTAAAGACTCTAAATATGGTCAGGAATCGAGCATTAAAATCTTTTGGAATGCTCGCGAGCATTCTGTATGTGCCATACCTACTTAAACAAATGTGTTTATTTCTTTAGTGTCCATCTTCTTGCTTTCTTATCTCATGACACATTGATCCCAGAGGAAACATACGTATGTCTTTTTTGTAGAGAATTTTATGTAGATTACTTATGTACTAGAACGTATTTTGCTACAAGCCACGGTTTACGAGTTATTTACGAAAAATTAAAAATACGGACCTTTACACCCCCCTCCCCCCGTTAGCTCCACCCCTATCCACCAGTACTTTTAGTACGTGGTTTAAAACACCATTCCCTACAACTATGCCAAAATTCGCTTATACACGAGTTATTTCTCCCGATAGGCAACTTTTGGTCTTCCTTAGGTGGGCTATTGATTATGATAAAAATAACGGTGTGTTTTATGGTAATTTCAAATAAGACGACTTATGAAATGACCGCAAAGCACCCTATTTAATTGCAATCTAGGGGATTTAAATGATTTTGAAATTACTGACTACCAGTCCTTTCCCGCAGAGCTTCGCTGCAAAGTACTTGCTAACAATTTACTACACATTGAAACTTCCCAAAAACATCATTCTAAGCTGATAAATGTCCACTGCTGGACATAGGCTTCCCCCAGTAGGGTCATTGCCATAACGAGTCATTTTTTTTTAAACTTGTCTCGCACTTGTTTTTTGTTTTTGTAACTTTTAATATGATTTCCACTCAGAATCGCGAGCTCTTTCGATCCTGATAGGAGAAAATTTTGGTATCATATTCTGCTACGAGTGTATGCATGTGCATACCATTCGAATATCACGTGTATAAACAGTACTACACACGCGACTATCGGCTTACCAGCGAAAATAAAAAAAACGGCAATAAACATTCAATCAGCAATAAGTTTTTCAAAAACTTTTGTACGAAATATCATTTGATATTCACAAATCTTTACGGTGAAGGAAAACATCGTGAGGAGACCTGCAGACACCTGCGAAGAAATTCCAGTGTGTCCCCAAAAAGTACTGGACCAGCGTCGGGACCACGCAAATTAGGCACGTTTGATGTAGAGTTGTGGAAAGAAATAGAAAGAAATAACAAACACAATACAATAGCAACAAGTATTGATATTATTTGATTTGTTTTATCAATACCTTCGTCGTAATTTGAAGCTTCTGATAATGTTTTCAGGGTGCTTCCATCAAAATTGGAATTGGAATTGAATTTTGTTTATTATCAAAAAGTACCTACAATTTTTTGGTCGGTTCTTCGTCGGTTAACAACCAAAACGCCTTATACCAATCGTCAGTAGAAACTAAAATAATTGTAAACAAAGCCTAAATAATTGCATAATTCCATAATCGCGCACTTTTAGAACACAATCTTGGTCTCGTCACCAACTTAAAACCAATCATTCTCTTAAGATCCATTCCTTAGATCCACCATGTATCTAATGAAACTTTTTTTTCACAATAGATCCATTGTTCGGAACCATGGATCTAATGGGATATTTTGTGTTCACAGATACACTTGTACACATTTTTATGAAATAGATCCTGGGAGAATATCTTTCTCAGTAGATACATTGGATATTTCTGCAATAGATCTATGGAGAGCACTTTCTCAATAGATCAATTTATTCATTTGTCTATGTATCCAATGAGAGTAATGAGATTACTCTTCTCGCTAGATACATTTTATGGGATCCATTATGGGTCTAGTGAGATTTTTTTTTATTAGATCCATTATTTTTCTTGATTGTGGATCTGTTGATCATATTTTCTCACAAGATGCATTAGTTCGGACTGCATATGGGGGTTATTCCCACCTGTTACCACCAACTTGACACCAGTGGTAACAACTGGGAATTTTTTCCCACCTGTTACCACCAGAGTACTTGGTGGTAACTACTGGGATTTTTTTCCCACTAGTTACCACTAAAATATTTGGTTAGTTACTAAAATAATTAGTTTGGTAACAGTTGGGAATTTTAATTCCCAGTTGTTCCCAGTGGTAACAGGTGGGAAAAAAATCCCATCCCAGTTGTTACCACTGGTGTCAAGTTGGTGGTAACAGGTGGGAATAACCCGCATATGGGTCTTTAGAAAAATCTATCACCAGGTCCATATAAGATCCAAGCCAATGGATCAAGTGGGAATATGTTCTCTCTAGATCCATTGAAATCCCATCATAGTGGATCTAGAGAGAACATATTCCCGCTTGATCCATTGGCTTGGATCTAGTGTGGATCTAGTGAGAGGTTTTTCTCAGATGATCCATCGAGCCAGAAAATAGTGGATCTAGTGAGAAAATATTTCCGCTTGATCCATTGGCTCAGATCTAGTGTGGATCTAGTGAGAGGTTTTTCTCAGATGATCCATCGAGCCAGAAAATAGTGGATCTAGTGACAAAATATTCCCGCTTGATCCATTGGCTCAGATCTAGTGTGGACCTAGTGAGAGGTTTTTCTCAGATGATCAATCGAGCCATATAAATAGTGGATCTAGTGAGAACATATTCCCGCTTGATCCATTTGCTCGGATCTACTGTGGATCTAGTGAGAGATTTTTCTTAGATAATCCATCGAGGCATCATAAATGGATCTATTTAAAACATTTGTTCCCGTTAGATCCATTAGTCTCATAGTCACTATTTGGTGACTTTCGGTGATACGAACTACACGACTCTGAATGTACAGTCGACAAAAAAGTCTCCTTTACAGCTCACAAGTGCAAACATCTTACCACGGATGCGCGATACACATAGAAACTCGGTTGCAACGAACGCTCATGCTACGACAGCATGAGCGTGTTTGCACGTGCACGTTTGCACGTGTTTGCACGTGTTTGCAGCGTGTTTGCACTTGTGAGCTGTAAAGGAGACTTTTTTGTCGACTGTACATTCAACCATGAGATCCCCTAACTAATCAACACTATAAATAACAATAGTAGTTTTATTATTTTCTTAATCGTCAATTGCGATTAGGTAAGTACATTTTGGACAACACAGTTCAATGGTCCCAATCAAAAACATCGTATCTTCAAAATTAGGAATGTATTGTTAAGTCCACAATTAGCACTCTTGTTATCTTTGGAATTTCCTTCTCATTGGATCCATTACGAAATCTTAGATCTACTGAGAAATATATTCTCCCTGGATCTATTTCATAAAAATGTTTAAAAGTGTATCTGCTAACACAAAATATCCCATTAGATCCATAGTTCCGAGCAATGGATCTAGTGTGAAAAAAAAGCTTAATTAGATACATGGTGGATCGAATGAATGGATCTTAAGAGAATGATTGCTTAAAACCTTAAGCCTTGAGTTCACACACACTTTTAGTTAAAATTATTAATATTTTGGCCACTTTGATGACGCTGCTGCCTGTCATCGATCGTCGATAAATAAATGGTCAATATCAATTCAATTCCTCAGTCGACTCTTACGACACCCGCGGGGCGGTGACAAAAACCGCAGGCATGGAGCGCGGGAGCGGCGACCATTAAAACGCAAACTTCACTCATTACTGACTTGATAGGTTTTATTTATTGTTATATTTGAATTCCTTGTACGACCCTTCGGCAATTTTTAAAATCAAAAACCTAGTAAGGAAGAATTTCCATATTCAAAAATCTAGTGAGATCCATTTACAAACTCAAAAACCTAGTATAACATGCAGTTGCCAGGTTTTTGGACTTGAAAATGTTACTTACTAGGATTTTGAATATGTTGGTGGCATGTAAGAAATGCCCTTGCTAGGTTTGGTGGGTTTCGTAACTTTGATTCTAATTGAGATAGAAATACAGGTGTTTTTGCATTAGACGCAGCTCAACATTTGGGGCAGATACATTAAAAAAACTTATTTTGACAAAAAATGTCCCTTGCCAGGTTTTGATTTGGCACAGCCGATTGTTTGCAATAATATGGGCATTGGTTCAATAATTAATCTTTTTTTTTATTATATATTTGACACCGGTAACTATGAAAGCCTTTGTAAATGATGATGTGACCTCAAAGATTCGAAATCAAATTTCAAGAAATTATTCGTTTAGTAAACTTTGGAGTCATGGCCATATTATTGCGTACAATGACGCACATTCTAATTAATAACTTTATTTGGGAAGAGGTACATTTTTTGTTTCAAAGTAAGTACTGAATAGTTTTTATTTATATATTAATTTTATATATGGATATACGAAGGTACACTCGCCGTTCTGACTCTCACAATATTTCCTACATTACTTCATAATAATTATAATACTCGTACTGGTAATAAGAATCAATATCATTAAACTGTCTGACTGGCAAAGGTTCAGCGTGATTTCAAAACACTTTCAGAACATAATTGTAAATTGAGTAAGCACTTACGGTCTTTAAACGTTTGAAGAGTTTGAGGTGTTTACACGACGTTATTCTAATTTTATGCTCCACTGGGCTCAATAATGAGGAACGAAAACAATAAGTGGTAAGTTAACAGAAAAGTTGTGAAAAAGAAAATACGTGTAGCTGAAATTTGAAGATTTTTTTTTCTTATTTTATGGTATGCCCATGATTTTATCAAGTAGCTATAGTAATATATTGGCATACATTTTGTAGAGCCTACACGGCAGAATGACAACCCTGTCCTTATCCAACTTGACATTTGTATATTATTGTATACGTATTAGCTACTTTGATTTTGTTACTTTCTATGCAGATGCAGATGTCATAATATAATTGCAGATAAGGACGGGTATTTAGCTGATACATACTTATAGTTACCATCACGCGAGCATTGATAAAAACGGGTGATAATAATATGCATTATTAGCAACCGTTTCCAAGTATTAGCAGTTGACAAATATAAAAATTAACTAAAACATTAATTTTATTACTTTCTAACGATCAATGTTTTTGCAATCAGTTCAGATTTGCTCAGGTCCAATAAAAACTCGCATGCCTATACTTCGTTTTTTTTAGCATTAGAAAGACCTTTGCAGAACGAGATATAAGGTTTTTTTTACAGGCAAATTCTGCGGATCGAACTGTAAACACGAGTTATTAAATATCACGTATTTATTATCATGCTATATTAATACATACATTACTCAGTGTTGTGAACAGATAAGAAACATAATGTTAGTTAATTTATATTCTAAGATGAAAAGATAAGAATTTTAATAAATTGCGTTTGCAATTTTTCATGGAGAGGTTGTACATTAAAAAACCTAAAGAGGCAGAGTTCTCACACAATTTTAAAACGTCACTGTCACTGTCTTTCGATTTCATATTGTTGTCGGTTGTGTTTTCTATTGCTGTTAGCTTACTTAACCCATTCATTGCTGACGCCCCATATTTTTAATTATCACGCAGCGCCGCCGCCTTCTACGCGACGACGCGAATTCGCGTCCACGGCATCACGTTAACATTTCAATGGACGCGAATTCGCGTCCGCGGCATTAGGTTATATTATCACACTTCAAGGACGCGAATTCGCGTCTGCGGCATTAGGTTATTTCACACTTGAAGGACGCTAATTCGCGTCCTCGGCATCTTGTTTACGCATACACAGGACGCGAATTCGCGTCTTCGGCATCCGAGATAAGAATTATGAAAATTACAAATGCATTGAATCCAGAAACCAGCGACGGTATAATATTATCCTCCATAAATAAAATAACATTTTGGTATCAGCTTTTAACCCATTCATTGCTGACGCCCCATATTTTTAATTATGACGCAGCGCCGCCGACTTCTACGCGACGACGCGAATTCGCGTCCACGGCATCACGTTAACATTTCAATGGACGCGAATTCGCGTCCGCGGCATTAGGTTATATTATCACACTTCAAGGACGCGAATTCGCGTCTGCGGCTTTAGGTTATTTCACACTTGAAGGACGCTAATTCGCGTCCTCGGCATCTTGTTTACGCATACACAGGACGCGAATTCGCGTCTTCGGCATCCGAGATAAGAATTATGAAAATTACAAATGCATTGAATCCAGAAACCAGCGACGGTATAATATTATCCTCCATAAATAAAATAACATTTTGGTATCAGCTTTTAAGTACAGTTGATTTCTAGCAAAAAAAAAGAAATAACTCGAGGACGCGAATTTGCGTCCTCAGCATCACGTTTACGCATACATAGGACGCGAATTCGCGTCTTCGGCATTGAATGGGTTAAAGATTGTTGTTATCGTTTTTGTTCAATTTCGTTATTAATTGTTGATCTATTTAGATATTTTGTTTGTTGGTGCACATTTAAAATGGATGAAGTCGCAGCAGGCTCCGGCTAACGTTTTTTCATCTCTAAAGAAGAAACTGCAAAAGCAAAATACTCTGACTGCCAGTGAAAAGCGGATGGTGGTGAATATTTACAAATTAGTGTCAGAAATGTGCCATAGAAAGGAATATCCCACTAAATCGGACCGTGTGAAAAAGACTGCTGAGACTGCTGGCATGTCGTTGGCTACGGTATACAACATTTTACAAGAAAATAAGTTTTTAAATGTAATTAGATAATATAATAGATAACACTGAGGAAAATGTTATTATAAACGTTGGTGGGTCCGAGTCCTCGGACTCTTCCACTGACAGTGAATAAAACTATGTATGTCATCTGAGTTTTATTTTCTAATTTGTTACCAAATTCAAACTACATTAGAGCGTCCCAGATTAAAGCCGCCTATAAAGGCAACAAATACTAAACGACGTTGTCGATGGATAGATAGAGTTGTCTTACTATTGTCATCTGCTCAGTCTTTATGATACCGTGTCCGCTTTTATACCGATAGTTTAAATTAAATCCTTAAATGCATGACTTTTAAATGTACTGCGAGTGCATAATGTAAGCTAGGTTAAATATGCAAATATTGTTAAATTTAAGACTGTAAACTTCATTAAATTAAGTAAATGTAAAATCGGTACGATATTAGTTACAAATTTATAAAAAAATACTTAGTTAAAAACCGCCAAACACTGAACGAAAACCTTCAATATTTAACTTTTTTTTTTAATTGCAGCCATCTTGCTTATAAAACACTTATAACTTTTTTTAAAAGACAGTTTTGCCAACAAATTAATAACAAATGTGAAAACTATGCGTTCAGTTATTGGTAAATATCAAATGATATGTATGTCCATAAGTTCCGAGAAATTCAGTGGTATCGAAATCTAAGAAGGAAGGTTTACGACCACTGCTTCTTTGTTCACCCGTTTGACAGATAATTCTAATCTTAAATAAAACGAAGTATAGACAATATTTTACTGTGAAAAAATTGTACTGGAGAAAGAGAAAGCCATGTTTCACGAACTAAACCTAATCTAAACCCTCTAATTTATTGCATTTAATACATTTAACATAATTCTAATACAAGATCTATGTAAATGATTACGGAAATCGTGTTAATTAATGTAATTATAATTATTGCAGCGCAGACTGTAAACCGTATCCAGGTCCGGGCGGCATGGAGCAGAGAGTTGTCATCCCACAGGCAGGCTCCGCGGCGCATCTTCCACTTCTATGGCAAGAATTTAATATCCCAGTTAGGTAAAAACATAATTAAACATAATTTGTCAGCCTACGAAGCTGCTGGAGGTTCAGGGTTCGAATCCCGGCGAGGGCATCATTTGTGTATTTATTTATCACAAATATTAAATTTGTTCCTTGGTCATGGTCTATATATTTAAGTTCATATGTATTATCAATAGATAGATACATATACAGTAATAGATGCAGGTACCAGGCGACGAATTATAATAAGATATCGTCGCCTGGTACCTACATCACAACCACAACCTTAAAATTGAGCTTGCCGTGGGACTAGATCGATTTTTGTAAGATGTCCCAAAAATTTTTTTTTATTAATTTATTTTATTGACGTGTAAAAATATATACCTACAAAGTAAGGCAAATGGCAGTAAAGAGCAATATACAGGGCGTCCCAAAGTTATGGGACATGAAGGAGGAACACCTTAAATATCGTAGATATGATATTTTGCTGAAAGAAGACTTTATTTTATTATAAAAATTAAATAATACTGCATTAAAAAAATCCAATAAAAAATTGCTTTTTCTAGGCATTGAACTTAGTGCGTAGTGGCTAAATATACGTGAAATTAACCGTTTAATTATATTTATAATATAAAAAGTCTTGTTCTATAAACGTAATATCAAGCTTGTACAGTCAGTGTCAAATACAGCTAATGAGACCAAATAGTTCGGAACTTACACCATACCATATATATTGAATTGAGCTCTTTGGCTACTTTGGCTGCTACAATGTATTTGACGCTGACTGTATAGCAGCTGTACAGTCATAATATTCCTGCTTTGTTTTTGTAAATTAAAATACGTTACAACAAAGGATGAAATAAGCGTTGCTAACAATTAAATAAATACAATTTTCTAACAAACAAATAAATTATATAATCATACTGTGTAAAATTAACCCTTAAACAGGCCTGGCGATTTTTTCACTTTCGTATCCTGATTTCGGTAGATAATAGCGTCAATAAAAAACTAATTTCTTGTTTTTTTTTTAGAAACATTATTTCCAAAAACAAAACCCGGTGGTCAATATACGCCCTGTGCTCGTCACCAGGAGGCCCACGTGTTCTGTATGTGGCCACTGGCCTGCTGGCGATACATTGAAGTTTTAAGGGGTAGTTGTTATGTTTAAATGTAATTATGGACAAAATAATACCACAATAAAAAGTAAGAAAAAAGGATATTTATTTTTACATTCAAACGCCATTTAGCAAAATCCGCTTCAAAACTAATTTATAATTATATACTTGTAGTAAGTCTTGAGATGTTTAGTGGGTGGACCTACATGGTGTACAGTAATGAACTTACCATTAAATTTCACATAAATGCCCAGCCGGGCAGTGGTCACATACAAACCACTTCTGCCAAACCGAAACGGGCAGAGGTCATATAGGGCCCACAAACTTTAAGAGCAAAAATTTTAAGTAAAAAACTATTACCGTGACCATTTATGACATACTACACTTACATTACCTTATATACTACCAAAATAAATCGACACATAGCACTTACCGTAATTTTTTTCGACACAATAATAGTATTTATCTGGAGCAACACACAAAATCTGCCACTTTTTCTGTTTTTGAATTTGACAACTAAAACTTCAAAGAAATTTGTTCTGAGACATCGATTTTGGGTGCATTCAGAAATCTGTCAGTTAATAGACTATACGTCAGTGACATTTAGTGGCCGATACAAGCATATTGCTCGTCAGAAAAAAATCATTTGCTAAGTGGTCGCTATGAGATCACAACCTGGTTAAGGGTTAATTGATATTTTGGCGCTATTTTTAAACTACGAGTATTCGAATAATATATGGGTAGGTTTGTATTAGTTACAATACTTACTGTGGTCCTGGTCGAGGTATTCCGCCATTTTTTATAGTCAAGATAATATTTTGAACGTCACACACCGTAACATCTTCCTGAAAAAAAAAACATATTGTTTGTTTAATAATATATCTTCGCACATTTCCATATACTGATACACGGTGTTTTAGAGTCACAAATTATCTCGCACAAACTGCATGTATATTTAAGTTATACTAAACAACTTCTACCATAGTACCAACGCTAAAAATGACGAAAAATATCACTTTCCCATTCTAAATGTCGAGATCACTTAACCACTATGCACAAAAAAAGATTTTTTTTCCGCGATTTAGGGGTTAGTTCCATACTATAAGTACACGAGCTAGCTGAAAACCTTGAACGGGGTGATTTGGTAGGTTATACTGAACAACTTTTACTATGCAACTAACCCAGAAATCACAAAAAAAAATTGGGTCTTTCTTACAAAACGTCGTAATCGATCGGTCAAAATGTATGAAAAAGACAATTTTTTTTTGAATTCGAGGTTGGCCCCATAGTAAAAGTTGTTCAGTATAGCCTAGGTACTGAATCACCCCTTTTAAGGTTTTCAGTGGCTCGTGTAACACCCCGTAAATATGGTATGAGCGAGGTTATTATCTTGTTTAACGTTGTTATCGCAAGGAATTATGAAAAGTTAGTCATAATTTTTAACCAACGACATTTTTAAAACAAAGTTCGCTTGATACACGTACTTGACTGTGACTGATATCAAACCATTTACACTTGCACTGTTCATGATTAGAGCCCACTAACTGGAAATAAACCGGTTTGAAGTGACAAAAATATGGACTTAACCGGTTAACTTCAGGTGGTTAAATCTAGGTCGTGCAAGTGGGCCTTAGCAATAACGTTATCCCTTACGTAATAATCATCTTCAACCACCAGTACTGGAGCATTTACACATGCGCCTTGACACTCGACTATGTCCACACCGAAAGTCCCATCCTTGGACACGTGGCCCGCCTTGCACTGGCACACCTCTTCCACTGCGTGCAGGATTATATCTGACCCCATGATCATGCACGGTGTTGTTGTGCAAACCTTGACGTGGTACTTGCCTTTAAAGGATCTTAAAAAAAATGTAAATAAGGGCACGGTTCTTTTGAGCGTTAATTCATAAGCTTCTTCTAACTTAGGAAGCCGATAAGTACTCTTTTTAGTAGAAATAGTGCCTGTTTTACGCGCTACTGCGAGAAGTGGCTCATTTTACGTCAGGTCCAAAACTTCGAAGGGCCATTTGTACTAAAAAACGTCGTACGAGACACGTGCTAAAAGGAAATTCATGTTTTTCGCACTTGTGTCGTAATGTACTATTTTATAGTCGTCATCGTCATATAGACATATTTAAAGGACCGAAAAGGACGAACGATAAATATCGGCTTGCTACTTTAGGAGCCGTTTACGAATAAAAGGGGTTAAATACCACATCCCACTTTTAACTTTAATATTAGAAATAGAAATAGAGATAAAAATACCTTTATTCGTAACATACACAAAAATCACAATATATTGCAACGAAAAATATTTTTATAAATAAAAGCGTGTATGCTACGAAATGGCCTCATCTCAGCATTGACAAAGGGAAATAGCGATTATTTTTAAATCGTTCCGAAAATTTTCTACTTAAGCAAATGTTTTAACTACCCAATTTTATACAAGTAAACATTTTCCTCGACTTTCATTCAACCTATTGACAACACTCAAAGCCAGTGATTTTCTACGTGATGGATAAAATGAGCATCTACCTTTTTTACTTTTATATTAAACGCAGCATTTTTTTTTTTTCAAATTTTCTAGAGTTTCCTAAATGCGTCCAAACGCATAGATAATAAAAATAAGAAAGGTCTATGTCCAGCAGCAGACTGAGAAAAGCTGATGATGTATGTGTGTGATATAGAAGAATAGCGCTGGATTTGCCAAATTTATGCTGAGTTATAACCAAGGATCGGACAAACGCCCGTCATTTTGAAAACATAACCCTGTTCCGTACAGTAGAGACTTACTTATCTTATGATGTTAACATATTTAATTTAATATGAAGTTTTTTTTAATAACACTAACACAAAGTATCTATTTAGGAGATCCCAACTCTTTCTTACTTGTACAAGTTGCATAATATATCATGATTGTGACAAACAGAACGATTTAAGTATAATTAATTAATATACGCGATATACATAGTTTTATTTCATGAATAATTATCGCGGTAACCGAAGAAGATATTATGCACTCAATACATCGAAATTCAATATCAATAATTCTAATCCGTTTATGGGTCACGAATTCACAATCATGGTGTGCACAAATAGGAGTTGCGATCTCCTAAATATCTTATAAAATAAAATAAGTTAACATTATAAGATAAGGAAGTCTCTACTGTAAGGAACATGGTTATGTTTTGAAAATGACGGGCGTTTTTCCGATCCTTGGTTATAACTAGTCTTGTGTGTGTTTTTAAATTTTATTTGTTAATAATTTTTTTTTTCTTTTTTTATATCTGATGCATTAAATCTTCCAGAACAATTTCTTGTCACTCAATTACATAAATGAAACATACCTTTTGACCATAGTATAAAAAGTAGCATATTCATAAACCCTCATTCGCGGCACGCCCAGTATTTCGGCCACTCTATGCATGCCAGATATTGGCACCCAACCCATTTGCCGCTGTACGAGGTCCAACGCCGCGCCGAGGGCCGACCGCTGCGAACCTTCTGGATAGTTCTTGATTATCGAACATAGTCTCTGAACAAGAACAATTTCGTGTTTTAATCGACTTCAAACAAGGTATAGGCTATGAATTCGACAGTTTTATTTTTATGTACTCGATAATTTCGAGAATCGTGAACCAACATATTTTATTTTTATTTAAATATATATCTTTATTAATTATTAAGCCTTGACGTGGCCGTGTGGTGACGGCAGTAAGAATACATTTGTCACAACCCGAACTCTTCCCGCGGGTGTCGTAAGTGCCGACTAAGGGATTAAAGTGTCACCAACCATCCTTTGATACAAGATTGACGATGGGCAGCAGCGTCATCATAGTGGACACATTACTGCGATCGCCAATCCGTTTGCCCAGCGTGGCGATTACAGGCATTTACCTCCTAATGCGTATATACACATAGTATAGTTAATAGGAGAGGTCTACGTCCAGCAGTGGACTGAAATAGGCTGATGAAGTAAGTGAAGAAGCCTTGACGTGACACTCAAGTTAAAAATGTTAAAAGCTTCTTCAGCAAAGACCATAGAAACAAATATATTATTTCACATGCTCAATGTTTCACATTCTAAAGCTTCTCAAACCGCATCAATGCACTTTCAAAAGTGCACGATAAGTCTAAGAAATACAATGCACGTTTAGATAAATCCTGCTCACAGTAATATTGGCCTCGGTGAACTCGAAAGGTGTGTTTTCGTTGTTATCGCCGGTGTCCCTGTGAACCACCAGTTCGTCGCTACTCAGTCTCGCCGTTCGTGAAATTTTACGAAAATACGCCAACTGAAATAAAATAAGAGAGAAATATAATGTGATTCAGCTTGTTTGTTGCAAGGAAACAGAAAATTTCATCATTATGAAAATATATTAACTTGGCGATCGGTTATTGGTTAAACTCAAAATCAAATACACTTTAATGCAAAGCATTCGTAAAACGCCTCATTTAATAAATATGTACTACGTCGGTAATGTATGTAATATTCCTTTGCAAATACATCGTAATTGAGTTTATTTATTCAGTTTAAGTAAACTGTTTTACAGAATAAACATTGTTTCAATCTTCCTTACATTGGGTAGCACGTATTTCTTCAATTTAAACATTATAAGACGTAAGATAAGTTATTACAATTTGTTTTTGAAACTGAAAACTAAATTATCTCAATCTTAAATGACATTGATGCTGTAAATACGTTTGTTTTTTTTTCTGGCCAGTCCAGTCTTTACCTGGACGAAAAAGAAGATCGTTTTCTTGGTTATTTTTCGCTTATTACCAGATTTTGTGGACCGTTACTTTGATTTGAGATAATAAAATAAAATAAAATACAGAATCAAAAATTATTTGCATGATATAAACTGTGCAATGGGGGGGGGTATTGTATGTAGGTATATGTAGGTGTAAAACCCAGATTAAATATAGGAAAGATTCCGTGTATTAAGACATACCTGAACAAACTATTGTCATCCTCCAGCATCTCAAGACGTATTCCATGAGGAAAAGAGACAAATAAAGTAGCTCCACAGATAAAATATAGGGAAGATTCCGTGTATTAAGACATACCTGAACAAACTATTGTCATCCTTTACCATCTCAGTATGTATTCCATAAGGAAAAAGAGACAAACAAGGTAGTTCTACTCGGTCGTCAATTATATCACCGACTCCATTTTCTTAATTTTTCTTGAACAATGCTACCAACCTGACTAGATAAAATGTCATTACTATTAGTGTTGTCCAGTCTTCATCGTATGCTTTTATCGGCAATAATAATATTTTTACCAAATTAGGTAGCGATGAACAGTGCGAATAAACCTTATTTCCTACCCAGAATCACGATCTTCTGCGATCCTTAATATGTCATGATTTCTAAATCTACACTTTAGGATAAAAATAAAATCACAAAATTAATGAAATATTTTCTTTAATTAAAATGTCAAATGTCATAAGAAGTGTTCTGTCTAAAACGTATGCCACTAGTTGGTGCCACTTAGCGGTAAGGTCCCGCTAAGAAACACAATTACCTAGCCTCAAAGAACAACTAACTAGAAGAAGGTCATTTTATTTTTTTACATAATTTTATTAACTTGTACAAATCATTTAAACACGAAACTATAGGCGCTCTGAGAATTTAGACAAGTTTCTGGACCTGACGCCTCAGTGCTGCCGCCCTGATGAACGGCATTTCAGAAAACCCTCATTATAACATGTTTTACGGAACTTATCATCCCTTAAAGCATACCTAACAATTTTCGTATGATGGCTTCTTTATAATTAATCAGTCTACACAAGTATCACATGAGTGTCATTATTAAACTAAACTTACTTTACTTTCTGGTTGACATGACATTGGATGATTACCAAATATGGTGGGTACTACGTCAGAATGTAATCACTTATGGGTACGCCCTTGCCTGAAACAACAGCTTAAAAATGTGCGGAGCATATTTTTGAATACTTTTTAGGGCACCAGTCGTCTGCCTTTTTGATATTTTTGACCCATATTAGCCTTTGTTCAGTGTCCTGTGGAAACCTGTTGGAAATTAAAAACATCGATTCATTTTCTGAGTTGGCTATCAATAGATTTATCGATATCACGATCGATCGCTTAAGTACAACACTATGCAATACAAATATTTGAATCCCACTATTTATAATTACATTACGAATGCAAATACGAATGGTTAATTCACA
This sequence comes from Thaumatotibia leucotreta, assembly GCA_025490895.1. Taxonomy (NCBI): domain Eukaryota; kingdom Metazoa; phylum Arthropoda; class Insecta; order Lepidoptera; family Tortricidae; genus Thaumatotibia; species Thaumatotibia leucotreta. The sequence goes on from JALPQI010002612.1 coordinate 78,763, forward strand.
AAGCTACACATATGTATCCGGCAACAAATATTGAATAAGATTTTCAGTTACTTTTACCTTAATAAGGTTCGAAATTTTAAAATTCAAGTCAAAACTAAATTACCGGTGAAACGTAATGTCTTTATTTTGTTCATTCAGGTAACCCTGGCGGTTTTTACACCATGGAACCACACAAGTCATCACTTTTATCACATTCCGTGCACTTATCGAATAGAAATATACATGAAAAGCTTTATTTTAATCACTTTTACTATTTGCGGTTTAGGTGCACTAGTATAGCCAAACAAAGATCGTTGACAGGCATTGCTGGCGTCACCCACAGATATAATAGACTCGGTCTATTAAATTAATAAGTCTATGAGTAGCTCTACTTGGTCTTGAATTCCATCAATACTCCATTTTCTTGAACAATGCTACCAACCAACCTGACTAGATAAAATGTCATTACTATTAGTGATGTCCAATCTTCATCGTATGCTTTTATCGGCAATAATAATATTTTTACCAAATTAGATAGCGAATACAGTAGGAATAAGTCTTATTTCTTACTCAGAATGACGATCTTCTGCGATCCTTAATATGTCATGATTTCTAAATCTACATTTTAGGATAAAAATAAAATCACAAAATTGATGAAATAATTTCTTTAAATAAAATGTCAAATGTCATAAGAAGTGTTCTGTCTAAAACGTATGCCACTAGTTGGCGCCACTTAGTGGTAAGGTCCCGCTAAGAAACACAATTATCTAGCCTCAAAGAAAAACTAACTAAGGTGCATTCATCCTTACTTGTCTTATCATGTAAACAAACACTTTTTGAAAACATTATCACACTTTTCTCTGCAATTACACTTTAATCATCACGTCAAATGTTGTTGCATACTTAATTAAACTCGCAAAGTATTATAATCACTCAAAAAAGCACTGAAAAATATCATTTCTGTAAAGATTTTCGTCAATAAATGCTGTTACGGTCGGATAACATTAAAAACATCTGACATTGATGTGACATTGCGATGTCTAGATTGTCTATGTACCGTAATGTTGGCATGTCAATATAACGATATTAATACTTAAAGTACAACTCGAGGAAAATGCAATTAAAATAAATTGCAGTAATTTACCAAAATTTATTAGGGTTTCGTAGCAAAAATGGCAACAACGGAACCCATACTTATAGTTTCGCTATGACCGTCTTTCCGCAGCATACTTAGCTCAGTGGCCGTTAATACTATAAATCTGAAATTTGGTACAGGTATACATATTGATCATGCCAACAAAGTGATACAATAAAAAGTAAAAAAAAAATTTTTTCGGGTACCTCCCCAATTGGTGATGTGGGGTGATTTTTTTTATTTGCTGTAATCGTATGGTGTTGGGGTATCATTGAATAGGTCTCTTAAAAAGAAAAGGGGGCTTTTAAGAAAGTTTTTTTTCTAAAGTCAATATTTTCGGAGATAATCGCTCCAGATGAAAAAAAAATTGTCCCCCCCTCTAACTTTTGATCCAAAGGTCCAAAAAAATCATGAATTGTGGGCTGGCATAAAACTATTTCCAACATAATCGGCCCAGCCGTTTTTGAATAACTACGAAACCCTACGCATTTTTCTGAGACCATAGCACTACACCTACACGCATAACCTGCTGTCACAGCACCGTGGGTGTAACTGGGGTTAGGGGGGAATCGAAATGGCATCTAATGCCCTGAAGGACGTTCGGATAGATGACGTAGAAAAATTTTAAATGAATTTGTTACGTTCATCCCGCGTTACTTTTATACCTGGTCTCCCTTATTAATGTCAAATGCAAGATATGCGAAGGCCGTCCATATTTCATCAACCGTACAGTCTATTCATCCTTAGTTGTTTTATTTAGAGTGTGACCAATGAAATTTTTACTTCCATCATCGGCGGGAAATTAAAAAAAATCTCAAGATGTTCACACTTTGTCTTAGAGGAAATAAAAATTTTGAAACCAGAACAGGCCCTTGGGGCTTATTTATCAAAAGCTTGTTACTTGTAATACAATCAGAAGTCCTTATCTAACTTATGGTGTCAAAAAGAGACTTCCACTTGTATTACAAGTTACAAGCTTTCGAGAAACGGGCCCCAGGTTTTAGATTTTCTGTTCACACATAAGAGGCTTAAAGAAATACTTGAAGTGACGTGCACTCGATTATAATGAACGAAAAAACCGGCCAAGTGCGAGTCGGACTCGCGCGCAAAGGGTTCCGTACCATTATCAATTTATTATTAAAAAAATACAGTTAAATCAGCCTACCTCAAAAACTATAGGAGATAATTTTATCAAACCAAAAATCGTTGATAGAGTTTATTAATGTGCATAACATATATTTTTTTCAGAATTTTATATCACGTAGTTTAAAAAATAGAGGGGGGGGACACATTTTTCAGACTTTGAGACCTGATATCTCGAAAACGATTTGCTTAAATAAAAATGTGATGTATAAACCTTCATGTCATTTTCAAAGACCTTTCTATTAATACCCCACACGCTTATGTACAACTAAAAAAAAAAATCTATCACTCAGTTACATGTATGGAGGGCCCCCACCCCAATGGTTTTTTTTACAATTTAGTATCACATTCCTGTAGCGGTTCATACAACACATATCCTTACCAAATTTCGTTACTGTAGCATTTATAGTTTCCGAGTAAATTGGCTGTGACAGACGGACAGACGGACAGACGGACATGACGAATCTATAAGGGTTCCGTTTTTGCCATTTTGGCTACGGAACCCTAAAAATGGTTACGAGTATTTTTACACTACGGTATAAATAATATGATTGTACTAAAATTATAAATAGATTATCTTTTGTTGACTTGTCCCATTTATGAGATTCAGGATTTATTAAATTCAGTACCTATTCAGTAAATTTACTGGGAACATGTGACTTATTTTTTTATTATAAACAATTTGTGATACCGCAAGAAAATACTCTCAACTTTCTTACCCCAAAAAATACTGTTTTGCTCTAAAATGATTGCCTATAATGACTATACCAAGATATACATATATTCTTTTATTCAAAAGTAATTAATTTTTAGGGGATTGCTATATCTTTAATCAAGGAAATAGCAGCTTATGCCACAAAACGTACACGTTTCGGTTTGAAAGTTATTTACTAGATAAGATAACTAAGGATGAATGAGCTATAAAAAATCTGGTGTCGTAAATGACCTGTAAATGACTAATACTATGTAGGTAAGGATAGCATTGTAGGTAGACTACTATATCCATCAAATTATTCGTTACATTTAATTAAAAAATATTCCTATCCCTAAGAGTAAATTTATTGAATTATATTTCAACACGAACGATCACGTGCTACTAATAAATACCTATGTTTTCCATTATAGTTCATTGCGCTATGAATGCGTGCGAAAATAAAATCCTTTTTTCATACGATATAATTATACCTAAATTCATTTTCTATCAATCGCTGTAATAAACGTGGCCTATAATTCTTAGCGAAAATATGTTATAATGAAATTTCTAAATCCTAAATCGTATTTTCTCATTACGCGTATTATTGTTACAAGCAAACTAAATTAGAGGCCACTAAACACCGACAAATTTAAATACAACCCTTTATTTGTAAGACCGCTATCAAATTATTTTCAAAGCCGACCTAACTAATCTCTTTCAATTATTTTGAGTAAATTGGGTCCACAAGATTTCGCATAAAAGAATCCTGGAGCGGGTTGTCCGAGAGAGATAGGGTAATTTAATTAATATTCTACATAGCGCACGTTGTACATTCAGGACCCTTTATAGCTATCTTGGCTCAACAGAAACAAGAATACCTATAGGTATTTTTATATTTGTACTATGTGAGATTATGAAATCATTCGAAGATAAAATTGAGCTTAGAGTGCAGCTCCACTTCGCTCCACATTCGGGGTGACTTCACAATGTTGATAAAAAAGTATAACACATGAATCTATAAATGATCTTGATAATACTATGAGGCCAAATATGAAAACATGAAAAAAAAATTAAATATGAAAATTTACAAAAGTTACGTTGACATCAATGTAATACGGAAGAGTCGTTACTCGTAATAAAAGTGTTGTATTAGGTAAGTGTTTTAGTGTCTTGTGTTATCATTTTGAAATCATCATAAAATATTGTTTTTTTTTCAAACATTTATATTTTTAACATGAAGACTTTAATATTTTCTTCTGTTACCGCGAGGATTGCACATGCAATAAAATGAAAACGGTTAAACTCACGTATATTAACTAACTTTAACTTAATTTTGACGTTTCGAACACTTTACAGGGTTCAGTCATCCGCAGACCACGAACCCTGGGAAAGAACTGGATAAGCATAGCACAGGATAGAGAAAAATGGAAGAAAATGGAGGAGACCTATACCCTATCTAGGGATTCCTGTAAATAAATAAATACTTGTAAGCTAAACATTGTAAATATGGTTATGGGAAATAAAAAAGGTTTACTATTATTATTATTATTAATATACGCGAGTTTATCCGTTCTCATAGTTTTTATTTCATGAAGACTTTAATTAGAGTCTGAGCAAAAAGTGATGGTGTCTGGGAAAAATTAAAGTTGAAATAATTATTTATTTGTTGTAGTCAACGTTAATTTTATCACACTTATTCGGTAAGGCCGAATTATAGTCATACGTTGTGGGCTGTAGGTCCGTCTAGCCTAGCCTAGGTCTCCATTAACAAGCACTGAGCCCGTGCTTACGCGTCACGCGTCCACAAATCCACTGCTAAACATAAACTTAGGTATTATTTTACCAACCGAGATTTATACAAACAGCCACGCACCTATCTTGTAAAACAGTTTAACAATAGCAATTTCGATAAAAACTAGAATACCTACCCCCGCAGTAGCTTAGTAATAAAATCTGCGTAAAAATACAAGGGTGTATCTGGTAAATAAAATGCAAAATAAATTATCCGGGCAAATAAAGCGGCATCCGTTGCGGAAAAGGCGGTGGCTGCGACACACTGCCTCCATCTCGAATCACATCACTACACGACACGATATTGGTAACCGAGATTCTGTACGGTACACAATGCGAGCTAGATTTTTGTGATCCCGATAAAGGAGATTTTATTTATTTATTCGCTTGTATTAGTTCTAAGTTTGAAAACTATTTAAAAATTAAAAAAAAAGTGCATTTCTGTCAACCCTAAGGTTTTGGTATCCACCCAGTATAGGAAAGCGAGCTATTGTGTCCCAAACCCAGGAAGATTTTAGAAAATTCCTTAAGGGTCGAATTTTTCTGATGATGTGTATGTGAACCTACAAGGTGCTAGATAGGTACTATAACTACTTAGAACTACTACTTCTGAAAGTTGAACTTAATTCTGAAAAAATCCTTTCCAAAACCTCACTAGCAGCGGGAATGCAAAAAAAATGGGTCACCCTGTTTTATATAATTAATACAATCAGAAAATTATAGCCTCAAATGATAATTATTTGTTTTACAAGGGTGCACAGTAATTATTTATCTATCTCCTCGTGCTAAAACTCGTATTGAACCCAAAGCAAGCAAGGTACATTTTAGGCATTGGAAGGGTTTTCAATTTGTTCTCCGGAGTGAAATACCATTTTTTCAGTACTATATAGTGACTACTACAAACTTTGAAGCAGAAAATACAGTAGACCATCACAAATGTAATCAAAATGGAAACTATTAAAAATCTATTTATCATCAAAATCAAATTAAAGATAATTATATTAGCCACCTTGCACGGAAAATATCAATTTAAGTAGGTAGGTATATGAAAATATTTTTCCCTCTAAAAAATAAAATATTATTTCCAAAGAATAAAGGTGTGTTCGAGATAGTGAAGTAAAGATAATAAACGTACAGAAGTAGTGCACAATATTTATTCATTATTTTCGTTTTAATTACGACGAACGACGTAAATACTTACATAAATAAGATACAACACACGATATCGGCATGAAAATACTTCTACTTACCTTTTTTGATAACACTTCGTTGGCAAACAAGCATATGGCCCGCCAAACGGGAAGTTACTACGGTAGGTCTATGTATGTAGATATGCTTACTATTGCAGAGTAGACGTTCATTGCCGACCCTTAAAAGCTTTAAAGTAAGAAGGAACGCTTTTATGAATGGGGAAAGACAAATGTCGTCCTTCTTGGTAGAAGAAAAGGTAGCAATTTTGTCTTACCCCTTTAAAAAAGCCGTTTCATCTTAGCCCAATGCACTATTTGCATTGACAACATTATATGAGGCTACTTAAAAATAATAAGGGAGGTGTTTTCAAGGATCAAAAAGTTGTTACCGGGCGCAGCCAATATTAACGGATATTGGGAAAAGATGGTAAAAGATGGCAGTTGCCGGATCAAGTAGGCACTAATATTCCTTGGATGCAATATCGGGGTTCATTGCCATAAAACCGCTCGAGGCGAGCATCTTGGGTACGTTATTGACCTCATAGAATTTTCCTGAGGAAGCAGATATCTAAGGCAATTTCAACATCGTAAATGATGTCTATCGCTGTAACCCACTGACCTTTTTGCCTGTATGTGAATATTTGTCAAATAACGTTAGGAGGGATATTACGTGTCATATAAATAGACTACGTCTCTAAACTTCATATTGTTATGTTCGTTGCGTAGCTGCGTAGATAAAGAATACAACGAATACACAAAGTAAAAAATAACTATACTTAAGGAATAGTATATCATCAGTATGATGACATAGTTGATCGAAAAAAAACTCTTAAGAATGCAAACTAAATTGCTCATCCGACATACTATTTTTTTTGTTTAATTTCAGTTTACCTCATGTTACGGTACGTCGGATATTAGTTTTGGTTTCATGTTATTTCCAATTTGATTTCTTCCTCAACAAACATGAAAAACGAAAATCATATTTTAAAACTGGTTTAGGACAAGCAGTTAATTGCATACATAATATCATAATATGTATGTATGTAGGTATACTAAAATTTGTAAGGTAAACTAAAAAAGTAAAAGCTAATCAATGGTTTTGGTTCAGTACCTTCACCGTATTAAAATTGTTCATAAAAATACCCTTAACACAAAGGCGAATTCATTAATACAAGGACACGATTTTATCACAAAATCAAATTTAGCTGTTGCCGTAATAAAATTATTTAATCTAAATAATTCTCGCCCAACAGTAAAAATAACGCAAATCAACACTAAGCCGTCCGTTTTGATAGAACCCTAAAAACGTCGTTAAATTTTCATGGACAAATTTAATTTCTTGTTGACTGCGGCGCCGAGCGCTCGTTAGATTGAAACGAATTTTCAATCAACCTCACAAATATAGCCCAGAAGCAGTGTGAAATCATAGCAATTTCATTAAGTAAATCTGTTAATTGAACACGCATGCACACGTGGCAGTTTAATTAATAAAAGGATATGAATTTTGAAGTAACTACTCTACAACAACATACCTTTCAAATTGATATTTAAAGTAAGGTAAATTCTAATTACAATAATGAAATTGCTTTACCTAGTCACTTTTATCACCAGGTAGTCAGAAACAGTGACAAGAGTGGCGTGACACAAAAAGCTGTGCAACGTTCCAAATGATAATTCGAACGTTCTGGAAACGACGTTTGTACAAAGCCTGGTGGATAACATCGGACAGTCGGACGTCGGACAGCGTCCTTACCATAAGTTGACGGGAATGAGCTCAACGACTCCGTTCCTGGGGTATAGGCGCGGGGCAGGAAGGGGTGTGTTTTTCATTGTTACGTGTAGATAACACACATAATGTTTCATCACTTGTTACCCCTCCCGCCCCGCTCCAATACTGCAGACATAGACTCGGTTAAGCGAGGCCTGTAACTAGTATCGTTTTCTTCAACAGCATCTCAACATCTTCCCCAAATGACGGTGCAACGACCGTCCCACCTTCGTGGGATGCGACCCGGCCACAGCTGCAGTAGCGGAAACGCGAGAGCAGCCACACATACTCCAGGAGGAGTATCGTTTGTATATTCAGTTCTGTAACTAGTATCGACTGAGATTACACAGTTGGTACTAGTTACGTACAGGCCTCGCTGTAATAAACTATTATTTCCTATCCCGTTTCCTCGCATCGATGTATCAAGTACAAACGGTATGTTTCTTCAAGCGGCCAGCTCGTGGTAAGGACAAAGGACTCCGACCGTCGGCCGTGTTTTCGAGCGATGATGCCTGCGCCAACACTGCAGCTATACTTAGCAGAGTTTATGTAATGAATGAATCGGGCAAATGTCACCTGTGACTAAGTATTAACCGATATTGATTAGACAGAAATGCAAGTTGTAAATGGAGGTCCATAGGCCGAATCCTGGTAAGAACATTTTTTTTGTTCATTCGTATATCTATACGAGTCGAGAATCTATACGTATCGTAAATACCTATCTACATATTAGTGCATAAAAGTACTGTGAGAGCTGTGTAGAATTATATAAAAGAAACTAACTACATATGTCATCGCTTAGTACATTTGCGTGCTCATAGCTTGCAACGTAATATTTATTTGAAGGTAGATCGTCGGTTGATTTGTTTTGGGTCCAGTTGTTAGGTAAACCTCAGCATTTGAAGTAATATCATATTTCCACTTCAAAGCCATTCAGTCCAAATCCAGCGTGAAATAATTTATGTCAGGAATTAAGCTGGTGCAATGAAAGGGAATCTAAAAGGGCCCCGACATCAGAATCTCAAACGGACGCACCACGGTTCATTCTCTTTGTTTTATGAGACAATTAAGACGTGAAGGGACGAGGCGGTGCGAAGAGTACATTTTTGTTCGTTACAAAAGAAGCGTTTAAATAGAAAATCGCAAACTCCTAAATGTTAATGTTCTTCTTACAAGCATTAGGGATTGATTGTTGTTCTCTTTTAATTGAATGTTAACGCGGAAAGTTTTACAAAGGGATTTAGATTTGTTTTGTGCGTTTTCTGGCTTTATTCCCGGTCGAGTTTTGGAGATTGCATTTCTTTGATCGGGTTTATTTTGGGCTAATTGAGCACACAAATGTCCTGGAACTGCAAGTTTCTGTAAGATATGGTAACTGCTGACCGGTGCTTAAGCTCATATCGCACCATCGTGGTATAAAAAATTGGTAGGTAAGTCTTCTATTTTGTAATTTTTACTAAAGTTACTTGTAGGACTTACTTTACTATGTAGGTTTTACTGTGTAGGACTTGACATTGGCATAAGAATAGGATTTTTCTGGATAACCTACATAATAATAAAATAACAATAAATTACCCTAGATTAGATCGTTACAATGTTTTATATTTTTCCTAACTAGTGCGCAAAAACGAACTTTGCGCACGCTTCGCGCGCGGTAATTTTCTCTTTTGACGCACTTGTTATGAAAAAAATCGTCCCTTACACGTGCAAAAACTTTTTTTAAGTCGGATGATTGTCGCCCTCGTTTCACTCGGGCTCCAGCTTTCACCCTCGCCGAAAAAAGTTTTCCCGCACTAGTTAGGAAATGTACTATTGTATTGAATCACATATAAACATTTGTGTTTTCATTAAGTAACGTGGGGTTAGATGAAACGGTTTTTTGAATGGGGTAAGACAAAAAATTGCCAGCAGACGCTGTGCCAGAAAGATGACTTTTTATTTTCCTCTAGAAAGTTATTGGATAAAGACAATAAAATTAACTTCATACCGACGTCGCCCGCAAACCACGATCCCTGTAAAGTGTTCGAAACGTCGAGACGAAGTTCAATTTTATTAATATACGCGAGTTTATCCGTTTTTATAATTTTATTTCATGTGTAATCCTCGCGGTAATCGATGAAAATATTAAAGACAATAAATTAAAACAATATTACATTTGACCTTATAAAAAAAACTTAGTAAACACCAACATTAACAGTTGCAAGAAAACTTGGTTTTATCAATTTACAGTGAGCTCCGGCCAAGCAGTCTTGTCTGAAACTGAAACTTTTCCATTTAAACTTGGAGACGAGTTCTTTTTCATAGAATTAACCAGTAACCACCCCTAATTAGTAATAGTTTAGTTTTATTTATTTTTAACTACAGTTTTCCTACGCAATGTTTGCTTGCGTCAGAAATGGTCCAGAATGAATTATTCTATTTCCAGTTTACTTGGTTAAGTACCTACTTACTTATTTTTATCATACTTGTTTTCTTTGTTTACAGTTCTGGTGTTTTCTTATTCAACTTAAAGTTGAAGTATTTGTACAAAAGGTATGAACTACTTGGGCCAATCAACTTTTCGATCGACATATTTTCTGGCTGCTGCGTTAATTTTCATGAACTTACAAATGTACGTCAATTAATACTTTACACATATTTACAATGAAAAACAGTTAGAACCTAAATGTATCGATGTGAACTTGTGTGGGGCCTAACGCATGTACAATTTATAAGCATTTTTTCTAGCATACTTGATGAAATTGTCACCTGCGTTACGGGACAAAATAGTGTCGATCGAAAAGTTGATTGGTCCACTTACAATATCAAATATCAAAATAATAGTCTGGTTTCTGAACCAAGGTATCACGACCTCTAAAGGTGCGGTTAAACTAAAAGAGCATTCGCTGTTCTAGCGCCCGTTCTAAGAAATCAACCAATCACGTTTCGTGTACCGCAAAACGTGATTGGTTGATTTCTTAGAACGGGCGCTAGAACAGCGAATGCTCTTTTAGTTTAACCGCACCTTAACTATTGGTCACAATACTGTAGTTCAGAAACTTATTATTTTTCATTTCATATTTTAAATGTAGGTATAAGGGAAACCGAATTTACAATAATTTTATTAGCAAGATTCGAGTTGTGATTTGAAACCTCTGTCTCAGCTTTCGCGGTTTATGTCTAAACCACTAGGCCACTCGGCCTCTGCGGAAACCGATTCAATTTCTCGAGTATCCCCTTTGACATCACGCTACGATGTTACGTGTGCCTATATGAAAAAATGTCTCGCATCATAAATGGTAACGTCGCTGCTTAACATTAATGCGCATAATTAAAAGGTTTTTCGTAAAAGCATAACACTTTGTGTCTTTTTTCGGACCCTCGTCACAAGTAATTGTGTTGTGAAGCGATTAATTCACTATTATTTTACCAGCGGCGCTGCGTAAAAGCGCAATGTTTAGGGAAACTTCTAAACAAAACAAATTAAAAGCCACTATTTTATTTTTATTTAGTATGGACAATTGTATCAAAAAATTCGAAGTATCTATTTGCTCAGAATGTAGTTGTTATCTATATTTTTTCATTGTGTTACCTTCTTCTTTGTCGATATGCTCTTGGCAGAGCAGTCGTGGTCACGTCGTGTCGAACGTTTTATTATTCTGCGCCAATTATCCCTGGCCGACGCTTCTCTTGCACATGTGTTAAGGGGAGTATTGGTTAAAGCTGAAATTTGGTCTGTCCAACGCATCGGAGAGCGTCCTCTAGACCTGTTTCCGTTGACTTTTCCCTGAACAACAAGTCTCTCTATGGCATGCTCTCCACGTCACGTAACGTGTCCAAAGTACTTCAATATACGGACTCTGACAATGGAAGATAGCCTCTCTTTCACCTTAAGCTCTTCAAGTATGGAGACATTCGTACGACGTTCTGTCCAGGATACCTGTAGCATTCGCCTCCAAACCCACATTTCAAGTGCGTAAATTCTTTGCCTCTCTCGCTCTTGACGGTCCATGTCTCGGCACCATACAGTAAAATAGGAAAAATCAGAGAGCGTACTAACTGGACTTTGGTATTTTTGGTGATATTCCTGTTACGCCACATCCTGGCCATCTTTTCCATAGCTGATCTTGTAATAGCTATCCGCCTTTTTATTTCATGTTCCGAACCTCCAGAATTAGTAACAAGTGATCCCAGGTATATATATGATTCTACGACTTCACAATTTGCAATCTCGAATATATCAGGAGCATTATTTTGATTTCGATCGATAATCATCATTTTTGTTTTTAGTCGGTTTATTTTGAGACCAAACTGGAGGCTGGTGCGCTCAACACGGTGTAGCAATTCAGCAATGTTCTCCCTGCTTGTTGCTATTGCCTTGTTGCATTGTGTTATACATATGTTAAAGTCGAGTATGATTGTACCTTTCTATACTCTGCTTTTGTATTAACAAAAGTGATTGATTACAATATCTTTCTAACACATTATGTAATTATCTTCATTTATAGTTCGTCAATTTTACGTTGGTATAAGAATTATATTCATTTATCAACCCGGTGTCACGGCTAGGCTTACCAAATATAGCTAATTTCATGATAATCTGTATATTTCAGTACTGCATGATTTTTATTGTTTTTTACCAAACTTTGGCTTGTTAATGACTGTATTATATTATATTTAATACGTCAGTCACAAAACAATAATCATTTTAATTAAGTAAATGTAACCAATTTGAATTCTCATACTGACCCATCTCAGTTTCATGGGAGTAACTACAAATTTAGGCTTTAGAAAATAAGCTTATCTTAGACCCTTATAATCCCTGTCCGCAACTTTGATCCCTTCAGAATTGAGCAGACCTACCGAGATTGACGTTTACACCGTTATCTGTCCCAGCAGGCAGCGTGATTTTGAGCCTGCGCCCTCAAAATATGATCACCGCGCTGCAAAGCCACAAGCACACAGATCAAACGACCTACCTCATATCAACTTCGATCTACTCGGAAAACGTGTTACGTAAAATCTTTGTTCTTTTCGAGACACTTTATTTTCTTCGTTTCCATAAACTGCTCACGGCTTTATTTTCTTGTTCAAACAAGACGTCAACTATCTGTTGTGATCGTGATAAACTCGCACGTGTTATATTCGCATTTACATACCCTATTCATTTTCACGCAAACAAAGATTCGCTAACGAGTATATTTGCTAGCCTCTCCACTTTAATAGGTAGAGGCTCGCGCGTCAGATTTTAAAGCTGAAACAAACATTCATTTTCGCATTCAGTTGCAAGCAAAAAGTGAACGAGGGAAAACAACGCTGACACATATTTTTATTTTGCGGTATAATGTTTCCCAGGAATAAATGTATGTTTTGGGTTTATTATGTTTTGATAACTAGGAAAATATTTTATTGTTATTGACCATACACGCAAAGATTTCGGTTATAGTTTTGCCCCAAGCCGATGCCAAATATCCTGTAAAACAGTTATACTAAGGTAGCGACTTCATTAGTTATATTATAATGGTCGTTTAATATACATGTAAGGTTAAGGTATAAATTAATTCTCTTATTTTATAAATGTGTCCTAACTTAGCAAGCTTATACACAAATTGATAACACCGAAAAGGACAAGCAATACTTATCAGCTTGCTAAGTTAGGAGACGTATAATGTATAAAGGGTATACCTACTCGTAAACTATGAAATGGATTGTTTAAAAAAAATGAAAATTATTCACTATGACAGTAAGTAATAATTGACAATTCTTAGCCCTCAGTTTAACCTCAACTCTAAATAGCAGACAGCATCCATCATCGGAAAAAAAAATACAGTTTACCTATTTAAATGTTTTGTCATACGAGTATTGTTACGAATTACTAAATATTCAATATTTCGATTTAACTACACCATCACCATAAGTAAGCAGACCCAAAATACCATTTTCATTTCTGATCGAAACATTAACACATTTTAGTAAAAGCTCCTAGTAAAAATACTACATATAAACATATGGATGTGTATAGTCTGATTAAGGTTTACATGTATTTACCGACTGAAAGCAAACGGATTATGATAGTGTTCGAACGCATATCTGTGAAGCGTTAAGGCAGTGTTTTACGCACCTGAGTATGGTATAAATTTATACGAATACGTTAATTTGACTGGAGCCGTATGCATGTTTTACCTATTTTTTTTTTCTATGTAGAAATAAATTAAAATACTACTATTTATATTCTAAAGAATTAAGATACATTTCGAAATATTTTCAATCGAGCGAAGTTAATTCTGAGTGTGAATACGTAACAGAATATACCTACATTTTTTAGGTTTGGTATTTATTATATCTTGCCGCGTGATGACGGCAGTAAGATTGAATACATTTGTCACCACCTCAACTCTTCTCGTGGGTGTCGTAAGAGTCGACTAAGGGATCTGTCACCAGCAGCGTCATCATAGTGGACATACAATTCTGCGATCGCCAACCCGCTTGCGCAGCGTGGCGATTTGCCTCCTAATGTGTCCATGCGCATAGGTAATAGGAGAGGCCTTTACCCAGTAGCATACTGATATAGGCTGATGAAGTGATGATGTCATGTGTGATTTATAATATCATCTCAAATCGTGTACAAAAGTAGTACCTAATGTGTGCCGCTATACTCTGAAACGCTCAGCGCCAGCGGAAGTTTTCGATGTGGGATTGAGGGGCATCCTGCTCTTAGTAGGTAATTATACTCGTATTATATATTATAGGTACAACATGGAACTGTAGACAATGTTGATGTGTAGTAAAAGTATCGTTTCCTGTTCTTATCCCAAAACTTTAACGTTAGCGATTGCCCACTTAAGCTAAGCACCCAGTAGCCTCAGTTCATCGAATAGAACAAAAATAAATAAATTAGGTAAACATCTTTGCTATTGTAGGTACCGAACTAAAAATAATACAAAATGATAAATGTCCAATTCGTTTTTGGGTTTTCCTAAAAATTGTCATATGACGAATTCATATACTTATGTATGACTATATTTTTAAACAGCCATTTATCAATAACTGTTCCGTCAATGTTTGATTTCGTCAATATCTCCTTTGTGTTCAAAAAACGTGAAGGTATCTATAATTAAATTATCATGCAGCAAAAGAACAAAGTGTAGATTAACGAAACCTAATCTTAATCCGTAATATTTGGTTTGACCCCAACCACCGAGAGGCCGATATCTCTTGTGGCTGTGACGTAGCCGGTTCAAAGGAGCTTAGTCGGAATCTACAGAGGCCTTAAATATGAATATGCCTTTGAAACATGGAGACTGGAGGTTTCACACATCTCTAATAGGATTATGTGCTCAAGTTCACCTTTTGTTGTGTTGCTAATATCTACATACCGAAAAAAGGTGATTTCGTGTGGTTTACTTGGTATAGTCATAATATATATTACAGACGATCTTTTTGTACATATAATAAATCGGATTGTCTGTATGTCTGTTTGTACGTAACGATTTTTAAATAAACGTGTTCGTGTTTGATGTTGCGTTATTGTAAAATATCAAATACTTATTATTGTTAAAGAATGTCTATACACTGATGAAAAGTGGTCAATTACATAAATATATATGGGGACAGGTTCCGTAGATAAATGGGTAAAATCTATCTAATCTCAAGACCGTTCTTGACCTCATGCTTAATTCTGTAGAATTATTACTATGAACATTTGTTCGCAGACTACACCTTTACATTTTTGGTCCATTCAGGCGTGTAAGTGTGTCGCAAAATGCACATTCCAAACCATTTAACGCGTGCATCGCCGGCAAACCGTTTCAACGTCCACAAAAAGCCCGCACTATTGTTTCCTACTTTAAAATGTGTCATGTCAGCACGCTGCTTCAGGTATAGATATTTTTACTGTAGAGTGCTCGCCAGAGATAATGCGTCGGTTAATGGACTACCAACAGCTTTGTCATATAAAATGGCGTATGTGTTCGAAGGCATTGAAATAACATGTTTTCTTTTGTATTAGACATGAAAAAGCCGGTTAAAGGCCGTCGATGCCTTCATCTAACGCTTCAAATTACACGTTTATCATGTGGTAAAAAAACACTGAAACACTGGTTTTTGTTACGTTATGACCTACTTTATTTGGAACTTTGCGCCTGTACTTCTATGTTTTACAGCTCATCTAAATTTCAGTTACATGAATGAGTCATTGTCAGATTTAGGTTATCGTCTTTTCGATACACATACCCAAAGTTAAGAAATTTCTGTTCTATTTTATTTTAAGATAAAACAATCAACGGTACATACGTTCCCCGGTCTACAAACCTATCTATGTAATAAAATCGTAATATAGATTTATATAATCTGTTTACTTTTGACCACGGACTTGGACAACAGAACTTTTTTCGACTGACATTACATTGTTGGGATTTTATACACTGCATTTTGCTTAAGTTTAGCACAGAGCAAATTAGGTATTAAGAATCTGTAAATATTAAATCGTAAAAATACAGCAGTACCTACTTGCAACAACCAAGTTGTCAAAATTAATTTCGCATCAGTCCCTAAGTAAAAATAATTTATTTTTACAAAACATTAAAATGAAACATCGGTCTAAGTAATCCGTGTTTCCTCGCAGATTTACGCTGACACCGTAGGCAATCCATTAGAGCGTTTTAGTGCGTTTTTCTAATGTAGCGTACGCTAAAATTGTCTTTTTAAGGGCCATAAGGAGTTCGCTACGAGGACGTGGGCCCGAGGCACACGAGAGCCGTAGTAATTTACGATTGTAGGGGAGGGCCGTGGAAGGGGAATCACTTACTGCCAGAATACGGAAGTATTTGCATACCGCTAAACGCTCTGCTGTATAGAGACATTTTTTTGTTTCCAGCGTCGTGTGACCAGATCACGTTTTTGGGTTTGATTTTATTTATTAGGTTGCTTGTTACAGGGAATTCGTTTTTTTTTTTATATTAGGTACATTAAGAAAAAGATTTAGTAGATATAGGTACGTGTTTCTTTGCTTTAGTATTAGGGTTCCGTAGCCAATTAGTCCGTAAAGACAAAAATATATAGAAAGAAAATGTATATTGGCTGAATGCAATAGCTGTGACAATCACGAGGTGATTTTAGTCTAGTCTGGTTCCTATTAAAGTGTCCGTGTGTGTGATGATTTCGAATTTCTTATAAGTAGTTTTTATTGAATACTTCAATTTGATCATCGTAGTTTCAGAAAGGTCAGAACGGCCCATATTAAATAAAATGTAATCGATCAAGTTGACATAACAATGGTTTTCACTGAATATTTTAATGAGGGTGATTTGACTCTGGTAATACTTAATAAAATCGTGTTGCTTCAAAATGTAAAATCTGTGAGTCCGGACAGGCTTATGCCTGTATTAGTTCTGATATATTGAACGCAAGTAAGAATAAATAATTATCTTTATTCAGAATGAAAACCTGAAATTGAAGCGCCTAATGAAATGGCTGGAACCTACGTAAGTGCCCATCGCAGTTTGTAGTCTCGGAGAGACAGGATCCTAATTCCTAACACTCCTGAATTCAATACATAACACGACAAAATAGGTAAGCGACTAATGGATGGATTCATTCATATTCTACCTGAATAGTAGCATGTCTACTTGTTTACCCGCATTCCATATCGAAGGCATCCAATTTTGCTTGAATAGTGCATGCCCGCTGCTAAGAAGTCGATCCTGACACCTGTTCAATACATTATGAATAAATGTTTAAAATACAATTTTCGACATGTTACACAAATAATCTTGTAACAATAACTACGATAACTAAGTTAGGCCGAGCACTATCGTGCGTATAATAAGTCAATATTTAAAAACATAATATTATCGTCAAACATTATTTTAGGAAATTCTTCATGTTTAAGATTTAACGTAGAGACGTAGTGTTAAAATCACATTAAAAAGTAGACAGAAGTATTTCACTCCATTTTTGGATCCTGAACCAAACTGTAATTACATGTTTCACTAATCTACTGACGTAATAATAAGTATTATTCTGTGTTCAAAGCTACTCAACTGCCAAATATTTCCATTAATAACTAACTCATGAATTAGGCACATCGTAACAATTGACACCAACGCTAAATAGAGTTGATTGCCAAAAGGCTAATGGATGAAATTAATTCAGCTGGTGTTGAACAGAGTATGAAATTATTATTAGCACGTTAATATGGTAGTTTCATGTTCCCGTTACTTATAAGTCATAAATTGACTTAACTTTTTATACATTTTCTGTGATTTTGTACTATTGTAAGTGATATTTAAGACAGTATGCGCCGGATCAAATACAGAGTTACTACAATTTACAATTATAATGTTGGCGTATTTCAATAATTTCTGCTCATTATACAGGTGCGCCGCTTCCTTTTGAACCAAACGATAAAGAAATGCAGAATTCATATGTATATTTTACTAACTACATATACATTTAACTTTTACTTATTAGAGGAATTCATCAGTGCTTTTTGGGTAAGGTATAAATTTGATTTTATGAGGCTTGGTATCTACGAATAAATTCTCAATAATATAATGTAAGAATGCTGATTAGGATATAAGGTATGAAAAGGTATGTCTCATTTGCCCTTATACGTTATTTGCCCGTATATTTAAAATTTTGAGAACTTATTCACTAATAAGATAATTATTAGTGAATAAGTTCTCAAGATAAGTACTTTATTGAACGTCTTTATCATTACAATCGTCATTCATTACAATCATTACATATTTGCTTCAGTTGTAACTAGTTATACGATTTCGTGTTTAGAGAGAAAGGACCGAAACCATTTTTGTAAAATATACAAGCCACCTTAACCTCAGACTAGATTAAGATGAATTAATTAGCTACTCGGAGTACCCTCATCAACTATAATTAAAAAAAAATTAAAACGTTGTTTTTTCATAAATTACTACCCGTACAGTTTTTTCAGCATTATTATTAATATTTCGTATCTAAATACCAAGCTGGTATCAAAGAAAAGTTAGCTTAATGGTTAATCTGTAGGGCATGTCTTTATTTATCATCATCATTATCATTTCCGCCATATGACGTTAATTACTGAATAAAGGCGTCCCTTTTGGACCTTCATATACCTACACTGGTATATGGAAGAC
Source organism: Thaumatotibia leucotreta (assembly GCA_025490895.1). NCBI lineage: Eukaryota > Metazoa > Arthropoda > Insecta > Lepidoptera > Tortricidae > Thaumatotibia > Thaumatotibia leucotreta. Next base: position 97,577 of record JALPQI010002612.1, read on the forward strand.
CTGCATTCTTGTATTTTTTTTAATGGGCTTTCTCATGGCCACAGACTAGCCAAGGGCAGATACGTGGCCTACGATGGAGTGAGTGATCATCTTCCAGTGATCTTCAGTCATAAGGTCGTCTGTCCATCTTGTCGCTAGTCGGGAGGCTTGAACGCGGACTTGATAATGGAGACCAGGGTGCTTAGACAAGTTGCCAATCGCTAGCGCTTCATCGTCAGTCGTAAGCGAAAGGCAGCTAACTGTCTTTGTCGCACTAATATGAAGGAGTGACAGAGAGGGAAAACTACGATACGCTACTAAGCGCTAGCGATTGGCAACTTGGCTAAGCATCCTGGGCTATCCGAAACATGTCGTGCGTAGTGACTAAGTGAGTTTAACTGAGACACGTGACACGTGAGTTTAACTGTTAAGATGGTGGTTCATTCAAATCAGTCAGTATAGGAAAGTCTATGACTATAAGACCTACGAAGATCTGTTCTTAGGAACCATGTTATCAATTTTAATAACAAGAAAAACTGCATTCATTTATTCGATAAAAAACTGTACCCAGCTCGGGAATCGAACCTGGCTGCTTAGAAAAAAAAACTCACACAATTTCTATGAAGATATCGATTGTGTAGATGTTAAGCAGTAAATGTCTGTAAAACATGATGTCTTAAATGAATGGATTTCATTGTTATCACGTATTTCAATTTATTTTAGTAGGTGATTATTGTGTAGGTAAGTCTTAACAAAAGTTATTTTTTTATTTTATCAACGCAGTTTTTCTTATTATTAAAATCGATGACATGGCTGCTAAGAATAGACCTTCGTAAATCTTATAGATATAGACTTTCCTATACTGACCGATTCGAATGACCCTGTATTTAACAGTTGTATTTGTTGAGAAACTTAAATCTCAGCTGAACTTATTTATAGTTGTCAGATGCATTCTGAAAACGATGCGTCTTCTGTTGTGGCGCAGGTTTAATTCGCATTACTGTCTCGCGGTGAAGAAGTTCCTTTGAACACGTGTAACAAGCAGCAGGGACATAATGGCTGCCTTAAAACTGTGCACATAAATTTTAAAAGTTTTCCAATTTGAATTTAACTAACAACTTGAGATTTTCTTCGGAACATACTAAAAAAGTTTTAGTGTTGTACGCAAGGCTCGCGAGTAGGTGCACGAGAGCGATTAAGAGTGATTTACCACGGAAATTATGGTGTTTTTCTTAATTAAGTGTTTGATTAATTGTGTTATTCATTACACCGTGCCCTGCGCCAGTAAAAAGGAAAGAAACTTGAGGAATTATTTTAGGAGAGTCCAAATATAGATTTAGAAGTTCGGGACGGTTAATAATAAGGGATGAAATTAAAAATGTAACACAAGGTAATTTATTAATATTTTTATTCAATTTAGGCATGTTCCACTGTTCTTGCACATGCCAACATAAAAAAATAATAAAAGCTACCGCCGTTGTAACCTTACACCACGCGTTCGAGGTGTTTTTTTTTCGGCGAGAAACTCAGCGAGACATTTTTATTCTCCAAAACAATATATAATACATAATATATAATATAATTTTAATACA